>JAQFYV010000718.1:0-10358 GCA_034695065.1 Choneiulus palmatus | reverse complement strand
TCCAGTATTTCCAGGATTAAATAAAAATCCAGTATAATTCCAGGATTTCAAGGATTTCCAGTTCAGTAGACACCCTGCCCTTTAATAAATTTTATTATTGGTATGACTATCCCTCTATCTCTCTTCTTTCTGTGATATGTTAGTCTTATGGTATGCTAAGGAGCCATAAAATAATTTGTTGAAGTAAAAATTAAACGTGGTATTGCCCGTACACACAAAATACCACAAATTGAAACACTGCCAGAAGAACAACAGAAAAGGATACATTTAGATAAAAAGGGATAAGCTAGAAATTCAACTTTAATATTAATTTTTCGGACAGTACAAAAATAAATGCATACTTGGGGTGAGGGTGCTCGAGTTTGGTAACGACTATATATGTGGTAGGTTATTTATAAATTAAAAATTATTCTAGCAATGCGCACATTAAGGCAATTTTGACATATCAAAATGGATCCATTTGACAACAGGGCTGGCTTAGAATTTGTATCAAAGGCAATGAGAAAGCAAGCGAGTAGTGCATCTTTGCTCTCAAGAACCCGTTGTTTCCAAAAAATTGCTTCCGGAGTAACCAGTACATCGGTGCAAAATAAGTGTTTAGCTTGTTGAAGCATGTTCGAAGCTCCCAACCAAAAATGAATATTGTTTTGTAAGAAATTTCGGGACAATTTATTAAAAATTATGGACACATTTGAGTTGATTCATTGCAATTTTATGACATATCATTCTACTAAATATAAAAATAAAATAAAGGTATTTTCTTATACAAGGCAATTGGAAAAATAAAAAACGTGAACGGGAAAACGGTTTTATTGTCTTAATTAAAGGTGTCACATTTGCTCATAGTATGCCTCACGCTTGTCATATGAAAGTGCGTGATGCAAGAAAAAAAATGTAAGCTGTACGGTACCCTAGTCAAATTTAGCTAATAAGGGAAAACTTACTTTAGGGTATATTTTTTAAAACAAAGGTTAGAAAACTTATTAGGAGGACTGCATTAAAATTTTACCTAAATTTACAATAAAACTATTTTCTGGAATACATGGGCAGTGCCATATTTACAAACTAGTGGTGAATGGTGAGCAAACGTCACTATTTTTCATTTTTACCACTTGCCACATCTCTATGCAATAGTTCTGCGGAAAAAGTCAAGCCAAAAATGATTGAGGTGAAAGTGAAAAATAGTAACACATTTGTCCGCCATGCACCACTAGAGGGCATTGTGGTGCAATTCAACTTCCGGCAATAATTACAATTATGCAATGGTAAATTTGATTAAAATTTTAATTTCCATTTTACTATAAACTTGTGATTCCCTTACAATTAAAAATAACTTTGCATAAGTGAGACTTTTTCCTTAAATTTATTTCTATTTTTGGGATTATGGGACAAATGATTACATTTTAGGACAACTGTAAGAATTAAGGGCAAATAAATACATTCATGGCAATTTTAGGAAATAGAAAAAAATTAAATACTTTTGTAATTCTAGTACAAGCATTATAATACATGGTTGGGTTGCAAGTCCATTTTCATCAAGCCAATAATAATAGATAGCGGGATGGTTTATTCCGACATAAGTCCTAAGTGTCCATTTCAAGCAAATTTAGAGCAAAACGGGGTTTTGAAAACAAGGTAGATAGGCCACTGATAATCCTTCAATTAACAACATCAAATGCTGAAGCTCCAGCCTTACTATTAATTTTGAAAAGCAAACTAAGGGAATTTTTTGAGCCAGTACTATTTCAATTACCGGTAATAAAATAAAAAATAAAACGCAAAAAAGAAAAAAAAATGAAATTTTAACGATAACAAATGGCCAGTTTTTCTTAGGACAAAAAATGGTGGTATGTTTTAGCTGAAATTTTCTACATTTTAGCATTTTTATAATAGTTCGATTGATGAAATGCGTGCATTAATCACATTCAGAACGCATACATTTCACCAACAAAAACATAAAAATATCATAAAAGTGCAAAAATGTAGAGAATTTCATCAGTAAAAACATCAAAAACATCATACCGTCATCCCATTAGTGCTAAAATAACCAGACGATTTATAACAAATTTCATTTTCTTTTTTTGCGTTTTTATTGTCTATTTCATTCATTAAAATACTTTTTCGAAAAAAGGATTCCCACGAGGCCTTATTATTAATTCTGCAAATTTTGGTATTTTTATGTATTTTTAGGCAATATATTTTGGTTACAAAGAATAGACCCTTTTAAATCTCTATCCAACAAGATTCTAAATTTAGGCAGTAGACTCTCTCATGGAGAGCCTGTGCAATATGCAGTAGAGACCCACTAATCTGAACCCCTGCTATTCCGAAGCACCTTGTAATCCGAACTACCTCTTAAGAGAGTGAGATATTAAGTCACGTCTTTCAACCTTGGTTCAGAGAAAGATCTCTGATTTTCTAAAGCATGCACAACTACTTCAAAGGAATAATTGTTAAGTACATTGCACATGTACAATAGTCTAGCTGTAATGATACATTGCTAATATATAGCAAAACCACAGTACATACTCTTAATCTGAACTAAAATAAAAAACAACTAAAAAAACTCAAAAATAAACTAAAAAAAACAAAAAAACAAAACGCTTAATTTGAACCACCCTAAAATTATATACTCGGATTAGTGGATCATACTACTCATAGAATCCAAAATTGTTTCGATTCCTTTGGTATCTCAAACCCAGATGCCTATTTCATAAACTAATTTGAGTTGAGGAAAGTTGTGGATTGATACGTGCATTGTGGAGCGAAAATGTTGAATCGTGAGATTCCTCAACTCTGCATACCTCAAATAGCTTTATGAACAGAGGCCCCAGAGCACATTTCTTGCAGAAATTGTTTGCTTACTGCTGCTGATGCAATAACCCATTATATGACCACAATTTTAGCTCAACATATTATACAGGCTCTCTACTGTCTCGCAGATGCAACTGTCAACCCGCTTAATTTATTTTTTTCTTTACAGTCGTGGACAACATAAAATGCGTAGGTTTTTGAGCGCCATCTATTGACAGCATTTTGCAACTTCAGCTGATTTTCACTAAAAGACTCCTACACAGAGAGTAGTTCACATTTACGCAATGGCATACGGTACCGTGGATCCACCTGCCGTTCAGAAAACTGATCCTAAACTCTATATATATTTTTATGTTAATATTCTCGATTTAGATTTAATGATGCAAATCAATAATATATAGGGGGAGGGAATAATAGGCTAACAGGGAATTTTTAGCCTAAGTTAGACACTCGTCCTAGGGTGGGCTCAAAAACATACCCAATTTATACTCCCTACAACTGTACAAATGGCACAAGAAACTTTGGAAATGAGATTAAAAAGTCATTTCCTTGCCCCTTCCCCATAACTTGAACCTAACAGAAAACCGTTTCACGACTGTACCGAAAAAAATCTTAGGAGAAAACGTGCAGGGATTTTAGCGACCGTTTCCACTTCCCTTCGTTCACGAAAAACATAACCGAGAAACAAAGAAATCCGAACGAAGTGTTAAATCTTTACCATTTAATCCACAGGGTATTTGACGATCATGATGTGAATGTAAAAAGGAGTCCAGTACACGATTTTTTATATTACTGTAAAAATGGCCAGTTAGGGTTGGTTGTATTTTATATGCCATGTAAACAAATTACTGACTACTGCATATGTACCCAAGTGACGTTTTCAAAAACGTTCCCTTGTCACAAACATAAACAATGAAGGATGGGGGGGGGGGGGGTAGAAAGAGCCTAGATTAAATATCCTACACTTTGTTAGAATCAAGCTTTCAAGAAGTAACGATAGACTAGATAGCCTCCACCCAACAGCAGCAACAGGCTGACAGAAATTGGCTTTAGGAATGACTTCCTACCCTGCCATTTTTCGCTCGCCTGCTGTTTCAATTGGATCTCTTTTACCTTCTCTCGCATCTTTTCGTTCCGTTCTTTTCGTTGTCGCTTTCTCACTTCGGCCTCTCTGCCCCAAATGCAATCACACGAAGGAAGTGGGTGAAACGAAAGCAAACGAGTGCAGGTAGCGAAACGAAGCGCAGTGGCAAAAACCAAAACCAAAGTGAGCAGGGAATGGAAAGAAAACAAACAAAGCAATTAATTAGGGCATCAAAATCAAATGGAAAAACATAAGACAAATTTGGAACCATCCAAATGTAACCTCCGAATAAGAAATGTTGCTTTGAAAGAATGATTTTAAGAATCGGCCTATTTGAGAAGTTTAATTTGCCTCGTAATTCTAGCTTAGTTTCTAATATTTTAAACCAAGCTTGAAAGCCAGATATCGACATGTTGGTAGAATGAATGCTTACTATTGGTCCTTGTCTAGCGCTCTATCAGGCAATAGAGCAATCTTCATAAAAAGAATTTCAAAAGGATCCAATATTCAATTTAACAATAATGTTTAAGTCCAAATAGACGCAGGATAATTCTCTTAAATGTGAGATTCCTCCCACCAAATATGGCCTTATATATATGCTGATTGTAGGGCAATGAATTAAAGTGTTTCTCATTCTAACTAATGCTGGTTCCAACAAGTTGTGAGATCTCTTTAGACCACCTCGAGGCAGCTTTCATGATCGGTTACAATTGGCTTCCGTGCTAGCTGCCCTTTAGTACTTTGCTAGCAAAACACATTTGAAGGTAACTGACTCACAGACTTTTCATGTTGCTCTTTACGCAGCTCTTTTTAGAGGGATTATATCTATGTTAATTACCAAAAGGAAAGTTTTTGGAGTCCATTTCAACAACCAAAGAGCTCACAATCATAACAGAAATACAAAATCGATGAGAATGCTAATCCCCAGGTAAACACGAAGCCCTGTGATGTAAACTTTTGCGAAATTGTGCATTTTCGAGAAAAAGTGCCCTCTATACCAAAATTAGAAAGTACATTAGTGATGGCTATCCATGTTTATGGTCAAAATTGTGCTACTATCAAAATGATCTATAAATCCAAGATGGTGACTATCATTCCCTAGTTCAAAAAGTTTTATATTTTTTTTACTTCATCGAGCCCTATAGGCCGCATACATTTAAAATTAAGATAGATAGCAGAGAATTCACCACATCCTGAAACCCGTCCCATTTTCATTTTTTTTTTATTTTAACGCAAGGTACAGACCTTCTAGAATATAACACGTTCATATAAGAACCGTTCAGATGGTTCCAAATGATTAAAAAATAAATATTTTGTTACTCCTACTTTAGTTTCTCGCTGAAGTTTGTAACCACGGCACCATCCTTCATCGTCATGGTACACGGATTTCGGCTATCTTTCTCTTCTTTCGTAACCTTTAAATTATTTCCACAGTCCTCATTTACAGCATTGTTATTTTGAACACAATTGCCCTCTTCCTTCGTAGAATTGCATTCGGCGGCTACTTCGCTGCCGTTACTGGAATTCATCCGCATGAGCTTGGCTGGCAATTGAGGAGCAGATTCGTCGTCTTTTCTCACTTCACAGAAGTCCTCCGATAATCCCGAACTGGCGCTATTCTCGTTGTCGATGACTTCGATCTCGTCGCTAGAAGATTCGCTCGATTTTTCATCTTCGCCTTCGTTATCTCCAATTTGAGGGGAAGGTCTTTCGTCACGCGTCTTCTCCGTGAGAAAAATAAAAAACAACAACACGGCAGTCAGTTTTCATGGATGGGCTTCGCTGAAGTACTATGGAATAAACTGGAATAACATGCATACCTGATTGATAACTCTTTGCGAGCCTGCTAAGATTGCTAAATAAGAAAACCTTAATTGATCTGGAGTCTGTATTAGGCCCATTCGGTATTTCCTCATTTCAAGGAGCATGTTTTTAACATCGACAGCATTCAGATCTTGATTTTTTTCAATCTAAATTAAAACAAAATTATTTGCACGAAGGCTTCACAGAACTATTTTCGAGTATCAGTTACTGGCATGATATTGTAACTAAAATCTCATTACAGATCAACAAGCTGCTAGCAGTAAACTACAGTTTCCAAAAAACAAAGATCAGGGTTCATACTACATTGTATAAGTGGGCTTCCCTGACTTTCCCTGTCCAAAACAATTTTTTCCCCTGACCAAATTAAATGCATACATACCCCAGCATTTCAACGAATAAAAATACTAGTTTTTCTTTAATTTAATCTTTAAAAAAATTTCCAGAAAATTGGTCATTTTGGTTGGAATACATACGTTTATTAAATGTTTTGAATGGAGGGCATATTCTTTGCAACTAGAAAGATTTACATGACTGGTGAAAAAGAAAACATATGTTGGTACGGGCAGATCACAAGAGAAATTAAAGTTATACAGTATTATACTGTTTTATTACATTGTATTAAATTCAACATGATATGCAACTGAGTCTTATTAAAGTTCCCTGACTATCTGGGCTAATATTAGAATTTCTCTAACTTTCCCTGACCAAAATTCTCTCCCTTTACTTTCCATGACTTTCCCATGTTAGTATGAGCCCTGTGATTAAGAGTTAACCCACCCTGCCCACACAATAGTTTACTCTTGCAAGCCATTCGGACGACATGCAAAATCAATGGGAAAGAAAAAACATTACTAACCAAAACCAAACAGGAATCTACTAAACAAAAGGTACCAGAGCGCCCAATACCAGCACTACAATGTACAACGGGCGGACCAACGTTTTCGTCCAATGCTCCTGATTCTCTCACCGCAAAGAGAAAGTTTAGGAAAGCTGAAGGCGACTGAGGGACGCTAAAATCTGGCCATGTTGTATAATGGAAGTGTAAGACTATTCGTAATTCTCCAGACTGAAACACAAGAACAATGCAGAGCACACGTCATAAAAGTAATTCTCCTATATCAAACTTAAAAGGGGAACACAACCCTCAGAACGATATTTTTCCAACCAATAGAACATAGCTCACAAAAGTACAAAACCAGGTTTTGGCAACTATGTTCTCTTTACTTAAAAGATAAGAAGACATCTGAGACGTGTTATGCTCCAATCACGAATCAGATGCATGACTGGAGCATAACACGTCACTGAAATACTGTTGTTATACAGGGTGTATCTGTAGTCTGCTCAGCTGCATGTTTCTTATTTAGTTTTTGAAACTTTTAAATTAGAGAGAACACAAGTTGCCAAATGATAACTAGGGTTGCCATTTCATTAATAAATACCTTTCATCAATAATTTTTTTTTTCTTAATTTTCATATGATTTACTCTGTTTTAACATTTTTGCCAGACTTCATGGTAAATATTTTGCTGAGCATTCACTAATTTTTTACTTAATATTTTTTTTTAATTTTCAACTATTTCAGAAAAAAAAGCAAATAAAATAAAACACAAAGACAAGAAAAAAATTACAACAAGAAAATAATATGATTTCATTCTCCGTGAGGAAATTAAGTCAATAGTTAATTTGTCAAACACTGGTCAACATTTTCTGACTTTTCCTGACTATTGTCTTGTTATTTGACTGTACAGGTCAGTAGGAACCCTCTATAGCCAAAAGAATTGCTAACAAGCTAATTAACCAAAAAAATATCCAAATATTTGTATTTTAACAAATAAAAATACATATTTAACAGAACACCTGAGTCTGGCTTCCAATTTAAAAATAGAATTTTTACAATAATGCCATAAACATGAAAATGGGCTGACCTTTAAATTCGTCAGTCGTAGATGTCTGAGGGTGTAATAGGAAGCTTCATTTTCGGAAACGAAGTCCACCCTTAGTCCAGCCGAAGTAAGTTCCATAGAATCTTCTCCATCGTTGCTAGAACCCAAAGGCCAGTACTGATGACATTTTATGGTGTTTTTCTCTATAACTTTGTTCAACATTAACACTGCTTTGGAGTTCTGCTCCCACACCATTTGCCAGAAATGACTGGTGGTATGAGGAAGTGGTCCTTGAGTAAGAATATAGGCACGATGGGCATTGGGAACTTCCAATAAGCTGGCATTAATGTAATCACCATTATCTCCTTCTAGCAATTTCACCCTACTATGATCATCTATCAAAAAGCACATGTCAAATTTCAGTATAAATTACATAAAAAGGAGAATTAACCAAGGAAAGAAATACTTTATGGTAAATTATTTTAAAACCAAGAGCAGGAAAAGTTATTAAGGTAGGCCTAATTAAAAGTTTAATCACATGTACCGCTCAGAGTTTAAATTGATTTTTATAATTGGTATATCCTGGCTATCACTGACTTCCCTTGACCATAAGCTCAACTTTCCCTGACTTTCCTTGACCAAAATAAAATTTCTCTGACCTTTAAATGAATAGTGATATCAAATGAAATAAATTAATTTATTGGACATTTGCTCGTTATTCAACATTTGTTCAGGAAAATTGAGGATTTATAACTTGATACGATTAAAATTTACTTTCAAACCTTTTAATAGCTTTTTATTTCTCCTTTCTTCAAAAATAACTTACAATAAAGTGAGACTTTCTCTTTTAAGGAAGGCTGCACTTACATGGACTAACATCGCGATAGCGATTTAGATTTTTATTCTCGACCTTCTTTGCTTCCTTAATCGTGTATTCAAACTGTCCCGACTCATTGCGGATCACCTAAAACAATGACCATACATTTTATTAGTTACAGCATAGTTTTTTTTTAAAAAAAAAATTCTGTCAATAAAAACTACACTGCAGTAACACTAATCCGACCCCTCACAGAGCTAGTGAGAGAGAGAGCAAGCGAGATAATAAGTGGCATCTTTCAAGCTCGATTCAGAGAAAAGTCTGGATTTTTGAAAAGTTCACATTCCTTAAAGGAAGAATTGTAAGTACATGCACATGAGCATCGTGGTCTATTTGTAATGACATACTGTACAAATACACGCGTATTTTGTACACGTACCAAATGTATAATAAACTTTTCTTTAAAAAAAATAATAGAAACTTTTCACTAATCCAAACCAACCCTGAAACTATAGTTTGGATTATTACCACTGCACTGTAGTTTCTAATGCAAATACAAATTGGATGTTGCTGTACATTGAGCAAGATGTAGACTTAGCACAAACGTGATATGGAAATTTCTCCTGCACTAAAAAATAAAATTTATCCTGACATTGAATAGGGTTTGTCGTCTTCATCAACCTTTTAGATTAGACTCTTAAAATAACAGATGGAAGTTTATACTTGCCTACCATGCAGGCCTCAAGTATCTTTACTTCATCAGGTTATATTTATGCCTCTATATCATTCTTTGGGTGTACATTGTAAATACATGCATTGGTGCTTGAAGTTTGGCAATTATTTTCGATAATATAACACTAAACAGTGATAGATAAACTTTTGTTGATAACTAGAGACATGTGACTAGTTATTTTCAAAACAAATTAGTAACAACTAGTCTGCTCATACGCTATTATGGTCTGCTACAAGCTTTGAAGGAACCTAAATGTATCCATTTGGTCAGCTTCAAAATTTTTAAGCAAAAATATATTGTAGTGCAAATATATTAGGATCAGTATTTTTGCAAAAGCAATGTGTACAGGGGAATATGTGGTACCAATTTTTTTTTCGAGCATACCCGATATATAAGTTGGTAAACCTAGAAGTCAGAAGCTGAACCGAACCATTGACCTCCCAATTGCGGGGTCTTTGTTCTGGATCATGTTTATAAATGTGCAATTTCATTTTGAGTACCGGTATATGTTCCTCAAATTCATATGCATTATCCAAATAACACTGCCATTATTTTAGCCAGATGCCCCAAGTACGGTACAGACAAACGTTTCCTTTTTATAAATAAATGTGAGTACATATAAAGGACTATTTAAAAATATCTGGAAGGATTTTGTCATAATCTTTTCAGCTTCCATTTTAGCTTGGGAACCATTTTAAATTGCAGTATGGACTAATACGCATTCAATAAACAGCACTCGTACACGCAAGAATAGGAAATTTGATAATTAGAAAACGTGTCATTACATAGAATACGGTGCCATACAAAAAATCAGTTGGCAAATATTCTAAGAACTGCGCTACAACAAGACTTTTAAGAATAAATTTAACCCTAAAGTGGGGCCATATACCTGATACAATGCCGTCCAACCTCTTTTGGCATCAAGATCATTAAATTCAGATTCCATATCACACATGATGGTAGCACTTTCTCACAGAAAACCGTTTTTCAATCATTGTTTCTTTTTCATTTATCATTTACTTTTCTTTTTCGCACTATCAAGAACTCATTCTTAACCTTCACATCGACAATGGCCGCCTACAACCATTTTTAGACTATGTATTTTTCGCTCTTTGCGCTACAAATGCATACATTGACAACACACAGCGCTTTGTAGCGAAATGCTAGAACGGCTCAGCTCATCAGCAATTTCACTTTAACAATG
>JAQFYV010000717.1:0-10359 GCA_034695065.1 Choneiulus palmatus | reverse complement strand
CATAGTTAGGAAAATTGCATAGTTAGGATTGCTTTATTTACTCACACAACGACGCTTCAATCAATGGAAATACAAATTTGTATGAAAAATGGCGGCTTTTACCCACAATCCTTTACATATAAACAAGGTTTATTTCAAGAAAATGCGGCGGAGGAATACGTTAGTTTGGTGATTCCTCGCCAGAGCGCAGGCCATCACCTGAGTCTTTTAAGGTGGATTCTACTGTAGAAGTGGGCGGTGCCCACAAACACCAACCGACTTTTGAGCTGGTTGAGTCGGTGGGTCCACTGACGTTCACTCGGTTAAGCCACCGAAAGATTAAGAACGTAATAGGAGGTGCCACTATATCTTTCAGAACGCAAGAGTGGGCCAACCAGCAACCCAGTGGCCACTGGTTGGGATTTGCTAACGCACCCTAAGTGTGTGTGGATATGCCGTAGAAAACACGTTGCCAAAGTCTAAACATTAAGGCATAACGAAATTCTGAACTTACCCACAATTCCCGGTATATCTTCCCATGTTAATGGATTAGAAGTTGCGTCCACCTCGCAATCAAAGCAATTGAGATAAACATTTTCTATCTTGGTTGCGTACATAAGTGGGCGGAATTATCCTCAAAAAACTTGGTAGCAAGCCGGTGTTAGCAAGATTTGCATCAGTCTAAATAGTGTGTTGCTACAGTCTAAACGTACAATAATGTTCATTTCCATAAGAGATTTCCAGCCATTTAGAGGTACATTACTATATTATCCAAAGGCCATAATTCTACAAATGTCGGTATTTTATTAGGCCATTGTAGTTTTATATCCCTTGGATAAAAATTAATGTAGTTCTAAATGGCTAACAATTTGTATGGAAATGAACATTAGGGAAGTAATGTTAGTTTATTAACTTAAACTAATTTACAAGAGAAGTTAAACTTTGCAACTTTATTGAAACTGCTTAAAATTGGAACTAACATTCAAAACTAGAATGGCTTATTTAAAACTGAACAATGCATGTGATAGCAAACGTGGCATGAGCAAGGCACATGCATGCTAGAATAATATCACACTAACAAGTAATTCTATCCAGGTTACTTGATTAAACGGACGGGGTTAACCTCGCAAATTTTGCTAGCAACTACTTTGCTGCAGGCTAAACGTGCCATCCTGGACGGATCTTGGAATCTTGTCATCCTGAAAGGTGCCATGAAGCCCTCAGACTACGTGATTTCTAAACGCTACGGTAAGGCATGTCAAAAATTGTTCATGTCATTATTTTGTCAACTATGTTCAGCCTAATTTTTTTTTTGAAATCAAAAAGAAACATGAGCGTGGTATAAAACAACCTGGTAATATTAACGTGGCATACCATGCTTCTTAGCCAATGCTTGTACCACGCTTTTGTTTTTTCCTATTTTTTTTAAAAAAATTAACTAGATCGAATGTAGTTGTCAAAATTTTGATATAGTTGGTTGCCACTTTTGCTAAGTCAGGCAAGAAAGGAAAAGTCAGACATAGTCAGGGAAATTGGTCAAAATTCTAAAAAAATGTCAGGCTGAGGTCAGACAAACACTTGAATTGCATTATTGTAAACTTTCTTACTTTTTATTTAAAAAATGAAGCTATTTAAATTCTTTAGTCAGGCAAAATTGTATGAAAAGTCAGGCGAAAATGGTCAAACGATATCCCCTTTGTAAAACCAATTGGAAAAATATACGGTTAGGCCAATGTATGATTTAGAAGGCTATAGCTATGCATCAAAAGTCCACAGGATGTCCCATAAGTCTGGATATATGGATATTGCAGAATTTGATCTAAATGTCCGCCATTGTGTGCCATGCATTGTCACTGCCGGACCATCGGATCCTGGAAAACATGTCGAACGATGTCTGTTGTTACTTGTGAACACACTTCAGCGATGCTCTCGAGCAGAGGAGCACGAGATTCAATGTTGTACGCATACACCAATGAATTGAAGTTACCCCATAAATAAGAATTCGGCAATCTATTCAAAAACTAAAAGAAAAATCATTTTCCCCTTGTTTCCAGTTATGGGAAACCCTGTAGTAAACGGGGATTCGTGTAACATTGTCACTTGAATTTCTTCAAGTTAGTTTAAACAGGTGAAATAGAGTACCAGTAGCAAATAAAAAGGTGAGTTGGTTTTAATCATTATTATTAATGTTGTTACAGTGGCTCAGCTGGAAAGCCCAACTTCAGGGGGCGGTCTCGGAAAGCTGGGACGGTCACTGAGTCACTACTGTTAAATTAACATATACTCATTTTACTGTTTTCAGTACCTTCTATATTCCAATGATTATATTCTATTATGTTATATGTTATATTCTATTATTCTGATTATGATCTATATTCCAATGATTGCATAGTACAAGCGTTAAACCATTGGTCTCTTTACAAGTGTTACCTTTGTGAATTGCAATTTTCATTTTTCTTTTGTTTCTGATATAAAGCCTGTCCTGAAATGTAATGTTAACCTCCATAGAGATTTTTAGCTATTTAGAGGTACATTAATTTTTTATCCAAAGGATAATAATACATAAAAAATACCGAAATTTGTAGAATTTTAGAAGTTTTTTTTAAAAAAAATGCAATTAATAAAGTGAAAAATAAAAGAGAAAAAGAATACGGTAACATTTAAAAAAATCCATTTATAAAAATTTGTTATGAATTGTCCATTTTTTGTAGGGGAAAAAGAAATTGGTATGTTATTGTTTTATAAATTTTGGTTGATGAAATGCATGCATTGTAAATATTAGCACGCCTGCATTTCATAAAAAATTTACAACATTGCTAAAATGTAGAGAATTTCATCAGCTAAAATGTAGCGTATTTATTTTGTCCTACAAAAAATGGACGATTTATAAAAAAAATATTTGAAGATTGATCGAAAATGTTTAAAATTTCATTCTATTTCGTTTTTATTTTTATTGTATCAATTGCAACAAAAATACACTCTTGTCCTAGCTTCTAAAATTCTACAGATTTCCATGCCCACTTTAAAGAGTACAGGTGTTGGTATTAAAACGGAATTGTTTCAGTATTAAGAAAAGCTGTTATAGTTAGAATGACACTAGCACTTAATCGTGTGAGTCATTGGACTTTGCTGCAACAATGTCCGCCCCACAGGTTATTGTCACTGCACTTTTTAAAGAGGAAGACCACCCTCAACAATTTATTTTCTTTCAATAGTAGAGTTAAAAAAATAGTCTTTCTAAAATTTCACAACAATGTTAAGCATATTTTATAAGAAATGAAAATAAAGTTGAAATGAAACTGGAGCTGATGTCTTAGCCCTTTCATTTGAGTACTGAGTACATTGTTCTTTTCTCAAATGAACGGGTCTTGGACGTCAGCATCAGTTTCATTTCAAATTTATTTTTATTTATGTATAAAATAACTGCATAAGATAGTTGTAATATTTTTGGAATACTTTTTCTTTACCCCTTACTATGGAAAGAGCAAAAAGTTTGTCTAGGGTGGTCTTCCCCTTTAAATAAAGCATTTTTAGATAATGTATTTATTTGACGAGAATGAATTGACTGGAATCCTATTGAAGGCATTTTGTTTTTATTTGCTGAACTAATATTTATTAGGCCTAGTACAATCCCTCACATCCAAAATAATCCGTTTTGTCAATCGAGCAGCCGTAGATTTTTCTCCAGATTTCTTTGTTAACAAGCATTTCAACCTGTTCAATATGTGGCCTAATGATAGGGATTTTGGTGAATGTAATTTAAAGTAGCAAACTTAATTTTTCCCGGATTCTTTCTCCATAAGGGTAAAACCAAACATTTCATCAAACTAGTTATCCAGCAATTTTCAATATCTGGTAAACTATTAAGATGTATCTAGATTCAAATTAATTTCTCCATCCCGCCTAATTTATCCTAACTTGTTGATTGTATCAGAGGGAGCTTGTAACGATAATCGCCCTTAGTGATTTACAGGTAAAACTGTTTTCAAACCATAAGTCATAATTTTTTAAATGTCAAACTTTAGATAATTTAAAAAACTAAGAGGCCAGGGTAGTCATGTTTTCTTTTTAAAAAAATTCAACGACTTTTAACAGATTTTGATGGTTTGGTGGTAAACGATTAAATCTCATTTCTACAGGTTTTTATTTTTAATTGTATTAGTGGAATTTTAAAAACGTGAATATTGCCCTCTCATCATATTTTTCAAAATTCTTTAAATTTTGGTATTTTTTGTGTATATTTATGTCTTATGGTTGGAAATCTGCTCTACCAATAAACCTTAATGGCGATTAATATTACGGCTCCTTACTGAAACCTTCAAGCTACGCAGACTGGCATTCGGGAGACCTGGGCTCAATTCCCAGGTTGGCTGTTTTGACTTTGGTTTTCTTGGTTTCCCAAAGTTCCTCCAGGCGAATGCTGAGGCAGTTCCACTAAGAGTCGACCATGACCACACTCACATTAAATCTCACAATAAATAGGATAGTTATCCTGAGATTGAGATTACTGCCCTACCAAATGTCATTTAATTGCTGAGTGTAGGATAATAAGTTGAATTAAGTTAAAACCCCTCAAGCATTTTGTGGGTAGCTTCCGCCCATTTTCTGAGTCCAAACGAACTACATTCAAGAGCTGAAATTCAATGAAGTAATACAATCTACTATTGCAGAGCCGTAAAGCTCAGTTCAGGTCT
Source organism: Choneiulus palmatus (assembly GCA_034695065.1). NCBI lineage: Eukaryota > Metazoa > Arthropoda > Diplopoda > Julida > Blaniulidae > Choneiulus > Choneiulus palmatus. Next base: position 5,686 of record JAQFYV010000717.1, on the reverse strand, counting down.
GTCGTTCTCAAGTCTTGTTTCATATCTTGTTCATCTTAGCTCTGTGGTGGTTTTTTAGATGGTCGTGTTTTCTAACTCAAATCCCGAGGTGTTTATCGTCCACGGCTGAATAGGTCATTTAAAATGTTCAAGCCAGAGTATTGTCCAACTCGAAAATCGTGGGTCAAAGCTTGAAGTAGAGCTTTTTGAGATTCGATAATGTCGATGAAGTTCCTCCTGCCTAGTCTAAAATTTACTGTTGAACTGAATTTTAAAGAAAATGGCCGTGTCGCCAAGAATTTCGAACGTTTAATTGAGAATAAATCAAATGGTTCTACCGTCAAAGTTCCTTTTGCACGAAATCTTACCAGTAGGGGGAACCTGGGCACCTTGGGATAACATTTGGTTTCTGTTTTTCTTTTTCAAAAATATCGAAGTTTAACATTTTTCAAATGTATAGCACATTGTGATTTTCGGCGGTGAAACTCACAGAAAAACACTCGCTTCAGGCACGTTTTTACGGTTGGCTAGCCATCGGTTTTATTATTTCGGACTCGCGATTTTACATTCGGTGAACTTACTGGCTAAATGATTCATCTTGTGGGCCATAAAGGCCAGCCGGCAAAGAACACGACTTTGCAGGACCCGGACTGTACTCCGACTGAGTTACCAGCCGGTCATTTCGGATAAGCTGACCTCGTAATAGACATGGCGTCCATCACGTGGTCAGTCATGATGCAATAGATATCTCGGGCCTAAGGTATATTTTTGCTTTAGGCCTGCACATACACCTCCCTTCTTAAAGTCTACTTAGTCCCTAAGAAATTATTAGGAGGAGCTGTGGTGTCGGTCAGTTACAAAAGCAATTAACTTGAACTGAAGTTAAAAATTCAAAAACAAAAGTACAGTCTTCTTATTGCCAGCCTCAGCCATCTGGAGGCACGCACAGCATCAATCTGGTCTTTATACGGCGGCTCCCACTGTATACTGGTCCGGTGCAGTCCATCGCAATCGCGGCTCGTCCTTTTTCAGGAGACTGACATGTAGGTTCAGTTGCCAGCGTCGACCTTGTATTCCACTGAATTCACAGTGGTAATTGAGATCATCTTAGGTGATTCTTACTACTTTAGCAGGGCCCTTGAAAGGTGGATGCAATTTTGCAGCCTGTCCTGGCACTGGTGTCATATCTTCGATGAGCACAAGGTCTTTAACTTGAAACCTGGTATCGACATGTTTTTGGTCGTAGTGCTTCTTCTGGAACACTTGGGCATGTTTCATGGAATAGAGGGTTCGTCTGTGGATTTGCTTAATACCCGGCTGTTGTCCTTTTCATTCAGAAACAGCAATCGGTGCACTTCGCATGAAAACTGCATTAAGTAGAATGGCTCAAGTCTGGCATATAACATAAGCTTCCAAGCAAGCTTATGTTATATGCTAACACACAACAGCTTAACTTCTTGTACCAGTCGTTCTGGTTACGCTTCGGGCTTAGTTGCATGCGAACCATGATCATCAAGAATTTGTTCGTCCGTTCTGCCAATCTGCCGGCTTGTTGGTGATAAGGCATCGTGCTTCGGTGCTCAATCTTAAACCTTTGATAACTCTTTCGAAGACAGGGACATTAAGGCTGTGCTTTAATTGGTGATAAGAGCTTTCGGGCATCCGAATCGTTGCATGATCTGCTCCTCGATGAACTTCAGGATGGCATGTCCATTGTGAACGTGAATGGCTTTTGCAACTACAAACTTAGTGCTGTAATCAACAGCGATCAGGATGTAACGAACTCCTAGTTGTCCAACTAATAGTGGCCCGATAAAATCCACTCACCAGTGTTGGGCCGGTATCACAGTTGGCACAATTGGTTTAAGCAGACCGGCAGGTTTCTTCATTGGCTTTTTACCTTTTTGACAAGCGTAACAGGTTGTGACATAATGCTTGATGTCGGCTTTCATTCCAAACCACCAGAACGTTCGGCGGATGCGTAGAAGCATTTTCTCGAATCCGAGATGACAATTTACTTCAGTCATGACCCATTTGCCTTATCTCCGGATGCAATGTCTTCGGTACCATCAGCACTAGCCGGCTGTAAAATTCATCTTGAAACAGGTGATATAGCAATCGATTTGCTATACAATAATTGTCAGCGACTGCTGGTCGGCAATTCGTTGTGCGCAAGTCCATCAACAATCCTGTGATGAAGGCATCCTTGCCTTGTTCAGTTTCGAAGTGAATAGCATCAAACTCTGCGATTTCGTCCATCGAAAGGGTGACATAAACGGTTTCTGTGGTTTCTACCTTTTTAGGACGCAATGGGCATCTGCTGAGAGCGTCGGCATCGATGTGAAGTTTACTGTTCTTATGCACGATGGTATACCGTTGTTCTAGCATTTCTAACATCCAACGGCCTAGCTTTCGTTGTGGATCTTTCATGGTCTTCAGATGACAAGGAATGATTGTCCTTTACGATTCTAAATTCACTACAGGAGAAATTGTGATGAGTAGCATAAAGCACGTTGTTCCTTCTTCAGACCTTGTTAAAGGACGGCTACTAGTCCAAGAGTAGAAGTGTCGGGGTGCAAAGTGATCGGCAATGTTGGGTCCTACGTGGTTAGAATTGGAGCGGAAATCAGGCTAGATTTGAGTTTAGAATGCAAGGTAGCGTCGGTCATCCCAGCAAAAAGGCACTTTATCACTTGTCAAGTGATGTAAAGGTGACGCGATTTTGGCAAAATGTTCGATGAACCGACGTTAGTACCTGGCCAATCCAAAGAAACTTCGAAGTTCGGTTCGATTGGTCATGCTAGGGAACTTAAGAGCTCACACTTTCATGGGAAACGGTTCCACTCCTTTGCTTGAGACTTGATGTCATAACCGAAGTAGCATTTCAAGGTTTTCAACTTCAAGTTGGCGGCACGAAACTGGTCGAAGATTATTCGGAGCCTAAGCAACATCGTTTTAAAGAGACGTCCATACGTGATTACGTCGTCAAGGTACATGAGACAAGGTACCGAGCCACGGTGGTCTAGAGGTAAGACACTGGACTGGCATTCGGGAGATCTGGGTTCAATTCCCAGGTCGGCTGTCTTGACTTTGGTTGTCGTGGTTTTCCAAAGTTCCTCCAGGCGAATGCTAAGGCAGTTCCACTAAAAGTCGGCCACGACCGCACTCACATGAAACATCACCAGTATGTTGCGGGTGCGTTGCACAAGCCGAACGACATCCGGACGAATTCGTGTAACCCTCTATAACATGCGAATGCGGTTTTTTTCGATATCTTTCTCCACCACTCTCTGTTGCCTGTATCCGCTTGCCAAATCTAAGGTCGAGATATACTCGATGCCAGTGAGGGAGTCCAGAGCATCGTCGATTCGGGGCTACGGATTTTGGTCGATCTTTGTCTGCGCATTTACTTTGCGATAGTCGACACAAAAACGCATTCCTCCCATCTTTCTTCGTCACAATGATTGCCGGACTTGAGTAGGGGCTTTGGTTCGGTCGTACGATGCCATTTCGCAGCATTTCGTTAAGTTGTGGGACTTCAAGTGCGACTATCAATTGACTTCCAGTGTGATTGAGACTTTGCAATTGGATTCTTTGAGGTCACGGTGGGAAATGTAAGTATAGGTTTGTTTAAAAGAGAAAGGGTACGAGAACGACATGCTTTGTGAGGAATTGACACTTTGGCCAAGTGCCACATTCCTTTCCTTCCCTTGGTTCCTGCCAAATTTAGCCTAAGGGCTTAAATATGCAAATTAGAAAACGATAATTGATTGGAATGCCTTATCTAGCATTCCAATCAATTGGGGAAAATTAGGCGACGTGCAGAATGATATGCTTGTCATGGTAGATAACATGACTTGCATGTTATTTTGTGACGTGTAGGGGGTCACCTGACCAGAGCCTACTTGGGAAATAAAGGACTTGCAATTAATTAGTCTGATCTGGTCCTGAGCCAGGGAGAGACAGGAGTCTCTCCCTAGGAAAGCTGTTTTCCTTTTTATGGAAATCAAAAATAGATATTAGAGTAGCTATTGGGCTGGTCCCATAGCTTAGTTATTTATTTATATAATGAAGAACGACGTTTTCAGCAGTCATGCAGGGTATGACTGGATGTAAATAAAGTGTCCGAGATGATTTAATTAATCCGTGTTGTGCACTTTTTCCGGCGTCGACGAAAGAAAGATCCCTGGGGTTGTGAGAGGCCCCATATCTCTGCTAGCTACATCCCAAAATGCTGCTCGAGAAGGGCGTGTGGCAGTGCCTAGACTCTCACATGGTGGAGGTGCGGACTTTCCGGTTTCGCCGGTGGATTTACACGGCCGTATGCACTGACTTGGACAGTATTCTGTGAGGTTTTTTTATGATTGAAATTCTTGATATTTTTTCGAATCCAAGATGGATGCTATATCGGCAATGGCGATATGAATTTTTTTTCTCTCTGCCATGTGTTCGACGCCATCTTGTTTTGCGAAAACTCACAGAAGTAACGTCGTGGACCAGGACTCGGATGTTTTCAGTAATTGCAATTCTTTAGGAAATTGCCTCTTCTGTGTTTTTTTTTGGTGTGTCAAAAAAAAATTTTTTTTTTGGAAAACAACATCTACGAGATAGAAATTCAAGATGGCCGACGATGTTTTGGCCGAATTTGGCAATGATACCATCTTGCTTGTGGACGTTATCAAGTGCAGTTTCGACAAGGAACTTTGCGTCTGCGTGGTCATTCGGTATGACGATACCGTAATGGCCAAGTTCAGTGCTGTATTGATTTTTCCTCCCTTGTCGACTGGAGCCTTTTTCGTTGATTTTTTTTGCCAACAATGAATGTTATGGGTTGGCCCTCGATTACGACGTCGGATGTTTCTGTGTTGGACATCTTTGGATTGCTATTTTGCTGACAAGGACTTATGGTCATCGTTTGGCAGATAACGGCGGTTGTTGTTTTGTTGGCAATGTTGAGGTTGTAGCCATCCTTGATGCTGGGACCCGGGCTAGTGCCGCTAGATTGGGCGTGCATGACGCAGGAGTACCGGGCAAGCCGTTGGTCTGGGCTTGTGCCAGGTACGCAAATGATGTCGAGGTCTTCGGGTGGTATGCCGAGGTTTTCGCCGTGGGCCGCGTGTGATGGGTTTTCTATGCGTGTGCTGCTCGGCTTTATGCGTGAAGTTCCGCCGTTGATGCGAATGAGTCCGGAGTCTGCGCGGGCAATGCTGCTCTCCGGGTATTCGACGTCGGACGTTCCTATCCAGGTGATGTGTGATTTTGGACATATGACACCTGCGTGATCGAGCTGTGAGCTGGTTCCAGTTTTTGCAACTCTGAAGTTTCCATAATGTTGAGCTGATTTCGTTGTTGGCTTTGTAATTTTGAAATTTTGCATTTTTGAATTTCTGAATTTCTGTTGTTGTTTTTCTAACTGTGTAAGTTTTTTTACAGTCTGTAAACTCTCGGATGGACTGCTGACAGTGTCAGGGGGTTAAGGCTTGGGGGACCAAGCATAATTTTAGTGGGGGGGTGTGAGGAATTGACAATTTGGCCAAGTGCCACATTCCTTTCCTTTCCTTTAGTTCCCACCATATTTATCCTAAGGGCTTAAATATGCAAATTAGAAAACGATAATTGATTGGAATGCCTTATCTAGCATTCCAATCAATTGGGGAAAATTAGGCGACGTGCAGAATGATATGCTTGTCATGGTAGATAACATGAC
>JAQFYV010000716.1:0-10363 GCA_034695065.1 Choneiulus palmatus | reverse complement strand
GTACAAGCGTATAAATAAAAAATTTATTATTAAAAAATGTAGAGCCCACATACATAAATAAAATACTAGATTGGAGAAAATACTAATATCTATGAATTGACAAAGCCCTTGTCCCAGAAATTTTACCAGTACTTAAAATAAAATTAAAATGGATTGTTTTTCCCCCGCCTCTAAATGTTTTTTTTAAAAAATCTTCGACGTATCCAGGTAAAAAAAAAGGCCGTCAAAACCTATGTATTGACTTCCTCATCAATGAGTTATTTTTAAAATGTCGTTTAAGAAAATTATCTGCCATGTCAATTTTCAAAAAACTTAAATGGTACAATTTTTTTAAAGTCGCTCATTTTCGTGAAAATTCGCCCCCTATGTCAACCATTAGAAAATACAGTGCACATGTACATTCGTTTGAAAATGAATTTTCACATACTTTTGCTTTTCCCTTCATGGTTGTACTGCCATTATACGATCCAGAATCACAATTGGTACATGTATTTACCATCATTCCTTAAAACATTTTGTATTTGCTTAAAATGCATTTATAATATGTATAACTCAGAAATCAATTTGTTTAGCTAAGCTTTGATAATAGTGAGTTGTATTAACATTCAGAGGAAATAAGATTTGACATAGAAGCTCTTATCGAATATGGGGGAAGAATATACTTTTATGATATCAAAGATTTTCACTGTTGATATTTACTTGGAATGCGATAAGTAAATAATATTGTTTTTTTATTTTCAATCTCCATTGTATTCGGAAAGCTGAAATCTAGTATCTATTATAAATAGGAAGTATAATAAATTTAAAATTTAGATTTCTTGCAAGTTGAGAAATAAATGGCACAGAATCCCCTTTGGATATCTTCTGTCTAATTCACTGATAAATAATGCAGACAGTTTGGTATCAAGATTAAATGGCTTGTAAGTTCGCCCAGTTTGCCCCCAAAATCATTTATTTAAAATGTAATGGGCATTACAAAGCAAAGGGTTGTTTCCTATTTATCTTGGGCTAAATTGGATTTTCTTTGAATAAAATGGCTAGGGACAAGTTGGATTCATTAGCCAATTATTGGGAGTTCAACTGCCTTAGCTGTTATAGGGTTAGTATTCCCCCAGTTTAATATTAAATGAAAGGAGATTCAATGAAAAACTCATGGTTTTTTTAATAGTATAGGCGTAAAGCTGAAAAAAATGCGTATACATTGTTGGAAGTGCATGGACTGTTCTTATTCTGGGCATGATTATGAAGTCAAGTCATAAACATGTCGCCAAAGTAGACAATTTACATAGGAAAATACATATTATGCAAATACATCAGGCTGAGTTGAGTAGGCGTTGGTTATGTTCAAAAAATGGATTTTCAATAAAGGCAAATAATAGAAAAATTTGCTCAAATTTGGCTTTGAAGTCTGCAACTGATTTAAGTGACAGAATAATTTTTTGGCGATATATATTAGGTCGTGTATTTGCAGTTTGGGTCATTTGGCTGGGATTTTTATTTCATTCTGTGAGATGACGTCAGTTTAGTGCAGTGTCAACTCTTTGAAACAGTTTTAGTTGGCAAATTGTGAGTGGAATTGGATTTCAGCAGTATTTTTGAATTAAGAATATACTCGTATGTAAGACCTAATTTCTATGCTTTTTCTTTTGAAAGTTAGTACAGCAGTATGCATTAAAAAGTTATGAATATTAAATAATGTGGGAAGTGAAAAAAAAATCCAATGTTACAATTCCAACAAAAATTGTTTACAGGTTGAGCCACAAGGTGACATAACTTGTCGTATATGCTCTCCACCAAAGTGTGTGGGGGGAAAATTTACTCTCAAAATCATATATATTATTCAAATATTGTTGTAAAACACTGTATTTTGGAAACTGAATTTTTTTTTGTTTGTTTTGAGATGAAAACATTGTGTGTCATCTATTCTCGTAAGAATTTCCATGAAATAATTAACCGGTAGAATTCTGTAGAATATTCTGTGCAGAAAATTTGGCACTTTATCTTCAGAATTTTAACAATATTTGTGCATAAAAACAATTCTGCAGAAAATTGGGCACTTTTATCTGCAGAATTTTAAAAAAAATTTGCAGAAATATTTGTACGTAAAAACAATTCTGCAGAAAATTATCAAAAATTCTGCAGAAGTGCAGAGTATATACTGCAGAATTAGCAGGAAATCTTTTTCGTTTCAAACAAATAAGAATTTATTAAAGATAACATATTTATTGGCTAGGTCTATAGAAGATCTAAATTATATTTAAAAAAAACGTAAAAATGACAACCAAAATTTTGTTATAATTTTTTTTAAACAAGAATATCACCATGGGTACCTGTTTGTTTGGTATTTTACTATTTTTTTTTCAAAGAGAAGGGGGAGGGACAAAAATGGTAAAAAATAAATAAATTTAACTTGAAAAAAAAAATCAAAATTTCGCTAAAACTTTCCCCATGTTAGGTAAAAATGTATGGCAAGTCAAAATTATCATTATTAGTTGCACTTAGATTTATAGAAAACAGAATTGATAGTTTAGTTAACATGAAATTTATTCCAATTAACAGAAACTGCCCTTAGCCAGAAAGTGGCTTATTTACCCCTGAAATGTCAAATGTAATGCATTGGCACGAGACACAAATGGCCAATTATAAACCGTTATTGATTGGCACCTTGACATTTCTAAATGCAACAATTAACGTGTTTAAAGCATTTCACTCTGGTTACATTTGATTACCGTAGCCTACACTCAAGAAAATCAAAATCTCTGAATGATTAAAGCAGCTGTAATTGCAAGAGAAGCATGTCTCGGCACTCGGAGCATTCTCAACTATGTTCTCTTGGCAATGACAATTCCTTTTATCGCATTTGATACAAATGATAACTTACCTGCCGTGTATGATTTGATAAATTCCACTCGATTTCCACTCGACTATTATTTATTTAAACCCACTTTCCTGAATTATTTAAAACACGGTTGAATTCATATAAGCTGACTTTTTGAGATTTTTTTCATCGCACTGCATCGTAGAGGCAGAAGCAGAAGCAGGTGGAAAAGCTATGGGGTTGAGCAGGTGGGATGATGAGCATCCGATATTCCACCTGGTGGGAGTTATGAACACATATTCCGCTCAATTGCTCTTTCCTTCCCTCTTCGGCTAATCAATAGCCGTGGTTTTGTCTATACGTATCACGTAATTCCTTCCTCGGCTCCTCGGCACGGAAATTAACCTGAATTCTCGCTGCTATATAAACATTAACGACTTTGTACTCGAGGCTGCCATTCCGTAAGAACATTAGACAAAATTTCATTATATGTGCTCTTGTACTCTTTATTTTGCCAGAAACTGGCTTCTTTGACTCCCAGGAGCACTTAAAGAGGAAGGTCACCCTAGAAAAAAATATCTTTCAAGAGTATGCATTGCAAAATGTCATCCATTAAATTTTGCAACTATGTTATCAATGTTTTTATTTTATTTTATAAAAAATTTAAAATCAATTTGAAATTAACTGATGCTGATGTCATATAGCCTTTCATTCAAGCAAAAATGACTACTGGCGTAACTTTGTACCAAAATGTGGTGCATTGCACGTGCAAATTACAGGTACATTTAGTGTTCTGGATTTGTATGAGCATGAAAAAATGTGGCTATGCAATGTCATTAACATGTCATTGGTATTTAAGTCAGCAATAATTATTTTTTCTATAATTTATTTTTTAACAACTAAGGATAACATAGTTGGGAAATTTTGGGAATGGCATTTTCATAAAGAAAACTACTTTTTTGTAGGGTGGTCTTCCCTTTTAATTATACCGGTGATTTGAAAAGTGATGAAAATTTAGATTTTAGAAAAATTATTTTAGATTTTTATAAAATAAATATGCAGAACATAGTTGTAAAATTTCAGGAATAGTATTTTTAACGCATACTATTGAAAGAAAAGTACCTTTCTCTAAGGTGGTCTTCCCCTTTAATAAACTATTTCAGAAATATCAAAAGAAAAGAATTCTGCTATTTTAACCGAAAATACATAAGTTTACCCCCAATTGGTAGATTTTAAGACATTTTGAAGCAGCAACAACAACAATTGTAAATGATAAATCAAAGGAGATATTTGCACCAATTTTTATCTGAAATAATATGTTCAATGCAAAGCAGTACATTTCATCCTTTGTGAGGTAGACAATTTAGACAAACAGTAACAATTGCATTATATACGATATATACAAAAAAACTTGTACTCGGTTCAAACAAGGCAAATAATTATCTCTGAATAATTGACAAATAATGAAGGGCAGAGCACGAGAGTAATCATTGAGCGAGTGAAAAGTATCAAAATAGGCATGCAAGCAAAATGCAAATTTTTGTCAGAATAATAAGACTCAATGTTCAGCACCGGTCTCTGGCACGGCAACAAACGTCACTGACCTCTCACCAGCGAGTATTTACAAAAGGCAACCCCTTGCAGAATGACCGTTAAATGATTTTGCATTTTCGTTGGAAAAATAGTTTTATTATATTTGCCAAATATTCGAGGTTCGCTGAACCACATTCAGAGCTAGATAATGTCTAGCTTTGCGAGATAATGGAAAAAGCAATTAATAATCTCGGTGGTTCAATGTTGAACTCTTATGAACACGTTACCACAAGTTGCCAAAATTGCCTTTATGATAAAATAAAAATATGAAATTTTAGCCAAAAAAATGACTAATAGCACACAATTTGTAATCCGTTTTAATGATCTGAAAGTTATAAAAAATACTTGCTTATTATTGAACATGGTGGACCTTTTTTAATTGTGTTGTGAGCAATGGTTAAAGGTTTTGTGAAATTACCAACCAAATTCACCAATTAATTAGATTCGTGGTAAATGCCTTTGTCACGGTGTTACTTAAGGGATCACCCAAACATCACGTTACCAATTACCTCAAAAATTACAAGAAAAATATGATAAATAGGGGTGTTGTAACGTTAGTTTTTCACCAAAATACACAAATCAGGATATATTGTCTCCCAAGATTGTATAGGTTACCCTTTAATGAGAATTCGCTATGTGCAAATTGAGAGAGACACAAGCCATCCAAAATTTTTGCATTTTATATTAATAAAATGTTAATTTTATGCAAAATTTGTCAGAACTTTCATACCTTATAGTAGCATGCATCGAGGCGAGAATGTAACATTATTGTTGACATTATTTATTAACAATCAGGCACCAACACTTATTTTGTGAGCAGTCATTATTTTTAAATGAATTAAAAATTAACGAAAAGTAGAAAGGTATTTGTAATAAAAATATTAGACTCAAGAGAGTCAGAGATTTATTGTACCAGATTTTAAATTAATGCAATATTTTATTATCAAAATGGAATATTCGTAACTTTATAATACGAGTTGTACTAAGGTTGCAAATGAAAACTGTTGGTTATAATTTTAAGTTTTATGGAAAATGGGTCGTTATTAACAATAAATATTTACAATTTTAAATATAGCATATTTAATATAGAATACTAATAAATCACTGACTCTCTTATACTTGCTTTTACCGGTGATATATTATTATATGAAAAATACAAATTTGTTGCAAATTAGATACTTTTAATGATTAATTAAAGCATACAAAAAACCGAGTAAGATGCTATTATTTTTGAGATGGCGTCTCAAAATAAATCTTTTCTAAATGAAAAATATCAACTTAATTAACCGATAACTTGTTAACTTTCATCATGATAGGTTTTATATCTGAAATGCAATATTCTTTTCCTTTTTGCATTTTTCCACCAATAAATTATTAACTCAATCTCATTTAGCTAACTCCCAAAATCTCTATAGTCTGCATACATTATTAATTGACTAATTATATACAACAGAAATTAATTTCTTAGAGACAAGTGTTAATCTGGGAATTTAACTACTACTTTGTCTTGGACTTGCTGGAATGTGAAGTGAGATGCTCGATAGTTCGGCAACCCCAGCTGCTTATGCTTATGTCTACTTTTTGCCACCCATTAACGGATCCTCAAACAAATCATCACCGTCTTCATCATCCTTGAAAATTGAAGTTGGTTTTGCTCGAGTTTTTACGCTACTCTCTTTCTTAGCTGTCGTGGCATTGTTCGTTGGGGTCTTGGCACTTGATTTTGTAGTTGAACAGGTCTTAAACAAATCGTCTGGAAGTAAAAATAGGGAAATGTTTAATGCAAATATCAAGTTGGGAATTTTAAACAAAAAAATGTCTTGTAATATAGATTTTAGACTGAATTCTTAAATCAGATGAAACTGTACAAATGTTTTGATAGACGATACCATCCTCTCCTTTCTTTTAGAGTCAAAATCCATTTTATTGATTAAAAACCGACGTTTTACAGATTAGCTCCCAAATTGGGATTGACTAACAATTCAATTAAAGGGGAAGACCACCCTTGAAAATATTTTTCTTGTAAGAGTATTTATTAAGAAAATAATATTCCTAAAATTTGACAACTATGTCACATAGTTATATTATAAAAAAATTAAAATAAATTTGTAATGACTTGCTGACGTCATTGACACATTCATTCTAGCAAAGAAGAATGTACTCACGTGATTTTGTTCCAAAATGTGGTGTATTCCACATGTAAATTTGCGCTAGCATTTAAAAATATGACGTCATTAGCATGTCAATGGTACATTTTTTCCTAGGGTGGACTTCACCTTTATATTAAAATTAGCTTTCTAGGTTATATGAATAGGTTAATACAAGAACATTGTCTATTGAAAAGTGCTTATTTATAAGACATACTATATATCGTCTGACAAAAGTTAATTTCCCTTTTATGATAATGAAAGGTAAACCCTACCATCATCGTTATCGTCATCGAACAAAGATTTTGTACGTGTTGATAGATCCAAACGATTTTTCGGCTTTCCTGAACTGGTCTCGGAGTCTGTCAATACTTTCGTGGTCTTTGCCTTTACTGGGGCTTTGGCTTGCTTGCTAGCTTCAGAAAACAGATCATTCTCTTTGCTAGTTTTATCTTCGTCAGAAGAGTCTTTGAGCTATATTAACAGAATAATGACAAATTTCAACTTTGTTCCTTAACCCAATTTTCAATATTTTGAAATAATGCTTTTTGAAAATTTCACATACTGAGAAAAGTCTACTGGAGGGCTTATTTTTTTCTTCAATTTTGGAAATTGTAGAACTTGTGTCAGTATCTGTAAAAAGAAAGTCTTACGTAGACTCGGAACATTTTAATGAAATTTTCCTGAATCTGGAAATGCAGTCGTGTTACCATTTATCGCACTAGAAGATTTCTCTGAGGGTGGTTTTCGATCTGGTTTAGGAGATGGTTTTGGCGAAGGTCTTGGACTCGCTTTCTTCGTACTCAAATTCGCCCTCGTTTTAGGCTTGGGTTTGAACAAGTCGTCGGCGTCCCCGTCGTCGGAGCTGCCGCCTAACAGGTCCTTGCCTTCGGATGTCTTGCTCGACGAAGATACGCTTTCGAGATCCAACTTTGAACTAGAATTCTTTGTGTCCCTCGCTTGATTCGTAAAGCGTTGGTGAATGGGGTCTCCTATGGAGAAAAGGTCCTCTTCCTCGGTGGAAGGCGAAGCGATGCTGGCAATACGGGCAGTGTCTATTGTCAGTTTGTTGTTGGACGAATCGGTCGTCGATGTTGGAAATCCGCTACTGGATTCCGGGGTGATGGGCGACGTTGGGGCCGAAACGCTGGTTCGCGTGTCGTCGGCATCGGTGTGCAGCAAGCCATTACTGTCCGTCGGCATATCGATGGCAGATTTTCTGATGGCATCTTGCCTTGCTCGCCTTGTAGGCAATCGCCTTTTTACTTGAATTCTGATACGATCCTGGGAAGAATAATCCGCACATCAAATATATATTACAAATTTCAATGTCTTCTATTCAAAAGTTTGCTGTTCTATATAGAAAATTTAAGATCACTTTCCCTCCATATATATAAACATTATAGCAATTTTAGAAGAATTTGTTTTTCAAAAGTACTGGACTTTTATGGGATCTTCCGCTTTATAATGTAAAGACGTATTTTTCTCTAAAATTATTTTGTGGGTCGAAAAATTTTTAACTAATTGAATTTTCTTTCAAGTTGCGTATACATTGATAGTGATTATCGAATAGGAACATTATTGGAATTGTTCCCAAAAATATAGGAATTTTCTTCAAAAGTATAAGACTATTGTGGGATTTCTGCAATATTATAGAACGTTATAGTAAGTAAACTCTTTTCCAAATTATATGATATTAACACTAGTTTTTGGGAGATAATATACCCTATTATCTGCCAAAATCCAGGAATATTATCAAAAAAATGGATTTAATGACAGAAAATAACTTCTGGTCAATTTAGGGGGAGTTTAACTTTCAAAAGTGTGAAATTAACCCTTGCCAAGCCCGTGAATTAAAACATAATGGAAACTGAAATACTATAAGGCATAAAATTAGCAAAGTAAGTTTTAACTTATTAAGAAATATAGTATTTAAGAAAGTCTACCAAAATGTAGGACCACTATAGAAATCGAAAAAAAAGAACATTTGGTGAATCTTGATCAGATAAATTTTCAGAAAGGTAAAGTTGACCCTCAACTTTAATTTCTTATGCATTACAATTTTATGAAATTTATAGAAATAAGGCATAAAATGACTGAAAATTTATAAATAATAGACAGAAATACAGAAAATACCCCCAAATTTCCCAAAATTAACACAATACTTTTCTTGACTATTTTAAAAATGGGTCATGGGAAAGAAACTTAGTGCTTACTTTATTGGCATTGTGTAAGGGGTTGGCTTCGATGGGATCATCAAAGCTAACGGCAGCTTCAATTTCGGCTTTAATGATGCTGGAGGGCCTGCTGGTTCCACCAGGGGAAACAATAAATGCACCGGGTTTAGGCTAAAAAATGAATAAAAAAGGCATTAAGGTGGGACTCCATAACATGAGCGTGCTAGTTAGCAGCGATTTTTTTTAAATACAAATAATACATACATCACATTGGATGAAGTACATTATGTGGTTACATAGTAAAACAATGAGGGAAAAAGCAAAAAAATAACATCAATAAAATAAATTTCAATAATTATTTTAAATTTTTCAAAATTTTCATTTTCAAAATACTTGCAAAAAATTCGAAAATCGCGTCAATCAAAGGAGGTTTGGTCCATGCGATTTTTTTTTTGCATTTGGTTTTATAAAATTCGTATGTAAAAAAATCGCTGCTTACTCGCACGCATCTGCTATGGAGTCCCACCTTTAGTTTGCTACTTTTTTTGCCAATCAGTACAGTTATTAAAGGACCCTAGAAAATATTTTTTTTTCAAGGGTATACTATTCCCTAAATTTCACAACTGTGTTATGTTTACTTATTTAATAATAAATTAAAGAAAAAATAATTAATGGCTAAAATACCATTGACAAAATTAATGACGTCGCATAGCCACATTTTCAATGCACGTGCAAATTCAGAACACCAAATGTAATTTACATGTGCAAAGCTCCACAATTTCTAACAAAATCAAGTGGGTAATCATTTTTGCTCGAATGAAAGGCTTTATGACATGGCAACAGTCTCATTTCAAATTTGTCTACAGTTTTTATAACATAGTTGTGAAACTTTAGGAATAGTATTTTTAATGTATACGCTTGAAAGAAAAATACTTTTTCTAGGATAGTCTTCCTCTTTAGGGCCTATTTGTTTGAAAGTAATATAATGCTCACCGAAGAGGTACGCTCTGTAGCTATCATGTTCCCATCCTGGATATCGGCAGCCTTGATTGGACTGTGGGCACGAGGGTGTTTTAGAAGTGGCGGCATCATACCGCCAAAAAGTGCAACTCCTCCGACGGGCTTTTTTCTAGGCGAGTCCGTTAAGCTGGGCTCGTTTTTCCCAAGTTTCGAGCTCGCTACCTCGTCTTGAGTATTCTGATCCTCCGTGGATATGGTGTCTTTAATACTCTCTGACACCTTTGGCGCGACTTGCTTACGAGGACTAGGCAGTGGTTTGGCCACCTTTTTAGGCACCTTAAATGATAATAGTATATTTATGATACCTGAACTTTTGTGCTGAGCCAAAGTTTTTCTATTCAAGATTTAAATTACTGTCTATATGATGAATCAAAGCTTTTCATAAATTAATCATAAACCGTAATGAAATTGTAGAAATTCTAAAGCCAAATTTTTGTCAGACGATGGTAATGTTTCTTTCTAAGTTTTCTTTCCTCTTTAAAGGAGAGTGGTACCCTCAAAGAGTTATTTCTAAACGATAGAACATATATAATATTACATATCGTTGGCAGGTGATCATAACCTCTATCAACTATCAGTCTCTATTTTTCGGGAAACTCAAAAACTGC
>JAQFYV010000715.1:0-10381 GCA_034695065.1 Choneiulus palmatus | reverse complement strand
GTGGCCGACTTTAGTGGTACTGCCCCAGCATTCGCCTAGAGAGACTATGGGAACCACGAAAAACCATAGTCAAGGCAACCGACCATTGGGAATTGAACCCGGGTCTCCCGAATGCCAGGCAGGAATGTTACCACTCCACTACCATCAAATATTTATGTGAGATTCCAGTGTCAATTTTCATATACTTTACCTATAGCATTTTTTTTTTCAAAACCACTATAGTTTTTTAATCTTTGATATATTGGCATACAGAAATCAGTATATTTTAATGCCAAGGCTTTAATTAATATATTCATCAAATATTTATCAATATATATCTCCTCCTTCAATGTTACATACTATTTATATTTTTTTAGTTTTGCATATATTGTGGCCCATGCACAAAATACATTGCACGGTATATGCAGATGAAGCCACAGTCTATACGAGCCTATAGGTATACATAACTTCATGCAATATCAATTGAAAGTCTTAACTGAATTGATTAAGTTAATTTAGATGTTGTGTTGATCAGTTAGTCTTAATTCTTGTAATTCACATGTACGGTTCATGAAATTCCCTTGGTGATAGGTTTATTGTAGAAATCGACTTTCACTATTTACACAGTTTATATTGAGCTCATATGCTTTTACTTGGAATTTGAAAGTAAAAACTGAAATCGATTTTATACATTTAGTTTGTTTGCTAGACGTCGTTCACTATTTCTTTTGTCAGTCAATATGCAATGCTTTGTGATTTTGTTTCCTTTTAGAGATTTTGAGATATCTGGTGCATTTGTTCAAGCACCCTGTATATATGGAGTCATATTGCCATGTATTAATTTCTTAGTATTTTCATTTTCGAAATTATTGAAAGTTCTATCCATAAAAAAATTATTCATTTTAAAGAAATGTCTTGCGTAAAAATATGCATTTACAATAATTCTTTAGCAAATATATATATATATATATTTAAATAGTTAACGTTCAAATTTAGTAAGTCGACTATTCAGGCAAATCAGGTCTCTACTAAGGCCATAATGGTGCTATATATATATGAAGACCTGCATGTATGAATCTTTTGTAAAATGTTTATTACTCCAATGAACATTTTACAAAAGTTTCAATATACGAGTTATTACCCAGATGCATTGTGGATGAATTAATATCTTAGAAGTCATATAAGGACACCCTGGTAAATTTGTTATGTTTAATGCAGACGAGGCTATAGCATTTGTTATGGGAATTTATCCAAGTTATAAGAACTGCTGAAATAATCGATAATGGTCACCAACTTTACTTGTGATGCTTTAAACCATTTTTTTTATAATTATATATAGAAATCAAGGCTGGTATATACAGACTTTATTGAAATTTTAAAAAAATAAATTGAGAAAAAACGAGTTTTCAATGCATTTTGGTTATGGCAACTGGGCACAACAAACAATATATGACTGCATGCATATTGAAAGTTTCTGCATTTAAAATCCATGAGTTTATGAAACAAAAACTTGTAAAATGGGAGCCTCGTATACAGCAAATCTGAGGAAAATTGCAGTTTTAAAAACTACAGTTCTTCTAGAGTTTTTCTTTCTGTTAAATACTTGCATGCATGTGGAAACAAACTTCTGGCATATATAGGCCTACTTATACTACACTCACATTAGAAAACTGTAGTTTTTTCTCACAAGTTTTCTGTAAGTATACCACAAGTGTTTGTATCGTGAATTCTGGGATTTTCTGCAGTGTTAACTTCGAAATTTCTGCATGTGGTCATTTTTCAATTCAATTCAATTCAACTAATTACCCTACAGTCAGCAGGTAACCCTACAGGTAATCTCTCTCAGGATAACTATCCTATTTAATGCGAGAATTAATGTGATGAGAGTGCGGTCGCGTGGCCGACTTTTTGTGGAACTGCCTCAGCATTCGCCTGGTGGAACTTTGGGAAACCACGAAAACCAAACTCAAGACAGCCTATCTGGGAATTGAACCCAGGTCTCCCGAATGCCAGTCTGGTGTCTTACCAACTAGACCACCGTGGTCTAGTTGGTCTATCGAACCAAAACTTCCCCAAATTGTTTTGTTCGCCAAGTTGCCAATTTTTTTTAAATATAAAATAGTCAAAATTAAATTTTAAACAGGAAAAAGTTGGAGAGAGCTCTCATTATAATCTTAGTGTATAAGCATGCCTCGTATGTTATATTTCATGTGTATATATATAGAAGCTAAGAAAAGCTGAGTAATTTCGGAAATATCGAAAAACTTGAGGAATACAAGCACTGGCTGAAGCTGGATGTAATTTGAAATTACAAATTTAGAACTACAATATAGGCTACTCATATTAAACTTTAAAAATACTAATTAGTTGGGAGACCGCCCCTCTCGCCTCCACCCTAACCAAAAGTTCATTTTATCTATAGAGGATATATAAAAATGTTCGCACACAAATTTTGGTACTATATATATATATATGCTCTTTAGTGTTTTGAAAAAAACTTATGCCAAAAAATAAAATCGTTATCTATAATTCATGCAAGCTTAAAGCTACGTCATTCCAATGAAGTTTCCTTAATGCCTGATCGTGTAGACCTCGTCAACCTTGTATACACTCGGTTAACTTCGTGCACACTCGTGTGACCTCGTTTAAACTTTAATGTGCACAAGATCAACCGAGTTCTTTCGCATGCAATACCATGCAAAGAACGGCGCTTGCTTATTCTGGTGAATACGTCACCTGTGATGTATATTCATTCCGAGCAGATTGCAATATATATATATATATATATATATATAAAATATATAAAAAGCATTTCAGTTATTGGCAGTTGAATTTCAAATTCTTCGCATTAAATGTCAGTTGATGAATTGTTTTTACTTTTTACTTCTATGTACAATGTATATATATATACAAAACATAGTTGCATTTTACATTGTAAGTATATTATTTTCATGCACACTTTTATATATTTTAATCAATTTTAGTTTAGGGTTCCAATCTCCTTTAAGTTGTTCTTTTAGATGAACTACACTATATGCCAAGCCCGAGGACCTCAATCCTTTTCTCAAGAGGTCCATTAATTTTTTTCTCCTCATTTCCCTTTTTCATTTCACATCATCTGTATTCTGTAAACACGAGGATAGTTTTGCATGTTTGCATTTGTGATGGTTTTTCTCAAGAGGATATAACCAAGCTTCCTACGGCTTCCTGTCTTTTTTATATATCCAGAGTTTAAAGCTTTTGGAAAGCTCATGTAGAAGAAGCCCATTTTACAGGACGATATTCTCGTTAAGTGAAAAGGGATTTATTTTAAAAGTAGTTCGCATTTAATGAACAGATCCGTTGTCTTTTATTTCCACGTCTAACCAATTCTCACTTGTACTATTTGTGTTTTACTCAGCTCGTTGATTTTATTAAAAAAAATCTAGAACTATAATATTGAGCTCTATAGGATTTCACATCTGTGCACTAAAGTGAAAATACTTCTGCTATACAAGGATGGCAATGTTTTTTTCCACTATAATGCTTTTCTTCATATCTGTGTAAATATTATCATTTAATTTTGCATCGACTTTTTCCTCCCACACTGTTGTCGTTGCCATCAGGGAAAATCGACAAATATATTTCTATTAATACATTTTATTGAAATATCCGAATTTCAACCATTTTATTTGCCAATTCAAATCAAGATAATACATACAGTATTGCTAACTTTACTCGCTATCCTAAATTTTAGATTGATTGGAGCTCTGCATATATGCCAACTTGACATAGACATTTTTTGATCGATCATATGTATAAACTCTCATAACAAAAGGTGCCAATTTATAGCACAGGTGTCATCCATGGGTTATGAATTCTACAATTCTTGGATCCATTTAAAGAAAAACAAAATGTAGGCAAATTAGAGGAAACAAATTACTGAATTAATTATAGGATATATCATTTAAATTGGTCCAGAAATTCTACATTTCATTTTATAGAAGTAAATCACCAAAAAGTGGTAAATATGCTGCAGGATTGACACCTTTTATTCTTATAGAATGTATGCCTTGCATTTTTTTAATTTTTTTTAATTATATGAGGTCACTTAATTCTGAGGTCTAATACTGTGCCAAAATTTTTTATTTGTGTCAACCGCAGTCTTTGAGATCATCATACATAATTTTGATGACACCTGCATGTGTCTCGGCTATCATTTGAAAAACGTCATAGACATTTTCTGGCCAATCGTTACTTTCGTGTCTTTATTGAGATTTTTGGCTAAAAAAATATTGTTGCGACAACACTAATCTGTTCACTCCTGCCAAACATCATATGCTTGGCAATAGTAGCTCAAGGCACAAGCTGTTTTTCGGCTGCCAGCATCCCACGTACCTATTAGGAAATGGCAAGAACTGCATTTTTTACATATACATGATATATAATATCTGATAGAAATGTCTATTGACCCTCATGCATGGACAGAAGCAGTTTTTTTTCTAGCTATTTTTCTTTGACTATTGGGGCCAATAAAAGGAAATATACTGATGGTAAAAAAGCACTTTTTATCTATCTGTTTTTGTAGTCTTTAAGTGCATCAACGTCTAAGTTTATTTATATTCAAGGCAAGCTTTTGGAAGTTCAGGTTCTGTTTTTACCCCAACTTGTCATCCAAATTGATCTCTATTGGGAACTGCCAACTATAAGAAATAAAAGTTGCCATTGCAATCTCAGTATAAAAGTATCAATGGAAAATCCTTTTTCAAATAGCTTAGAGAATTGCTCAGGAAACATTCCTCATAAAACCGCATTAAAATTGGAAATGTATATACATGCTTGATGCTATAATATATATATATACTATAAAGACTATACTATAAAGCTTTATATAAGCTTAGGGTTATATATAAGCATAATTATTTTTTTTTCTATAAAAAAATTGAAAATAATTGAACTGTAATTGCAAACAAGATTTGTTGTTTCTAGTGATATAGAATATTTCTGTTATTTATATATATTCAATTTTTATTTGGGGAAAAAACTGACTTTTTAAATGAATGAATGAACTTCATTATATTAATTAATTAATTAAGGCAACGAGTTTGTTCATATGACATCACCAAAATAATATTATTTTACAAACAATTATCTTGGTGACGTTATGCTGAACGACTTTCTGCCTTTTCCTTATAGACTTATCCCTATACGTAGAGACCTGCATGGTTGAACCAGACATAACATTGTATTGAATTGAATGAAAATATACATATAATATCATGCATACATGCATGGGTAACTTATTTAATTGATTTATCTTGCTAGATTTATATATATATAATTGAACAAATATTCTGAAATATTTCATGCAATATTTCAGAATATTTGTTCAATTTTTTATGTATAAATCGGTATATATATATAGATGGATATACTATCAATTTTACAATAACAATTCGTTGTTTTCAGATTGATGATAATTCATAAAAAATTTTCTGTGAAAATTCCTTTAGAATTTAACTAACAAATTTATGCATAATAATTTATCTTCACTTCCTACAGAAAATTATGCATCATCTCATTTTTATGAATATTAATGTAAATCTTTGAACAGAAATTGGTCATCTTATATACATTTTCTGAAATCATACACATATATTATTTGCACTAATGGATAGACTTGTAAGATCTTGAAAAGTTTTGTTAGATATATAGTTACTGCTATTATACCAGTGATGTCAAGCCTTATAAATCCCAGAGGGGACCATCATAGAGGGCATGGGCACTGACAAATAGGAGCAAGGGGGGTGTATATATATAGGGATACATTATGGAACCAATCATGCTCAGTACTTATGGTTTACTCACCCCCCCCCCCCTCCCCCCGTCCCATTCCCGGAAAAAATTAATTTTCTTTAGGAATTTTAAGCTTAGCTTTATTAAGCATATATATAATCTGAAATCCTGACGGGTACATGTCCCTGGTCCCCCTCGAGTTTTTACACCTATATCGATATTACATGTTATCATGGACGTAACCACGAGGGTGAGGGACATGGGTACAATTTCTCCTATTATTATAGGTTTTGCATGCATAAGCATTGTCATGTCCCAATGAAACGATCCGAGGGGGCTCCATTTACTATAGCTTTGCTCTCCCTCCCCTTATTGTTCATGATTATGAATTTGCATTGATACTGTACTGGTTCCTAATACAGATAATGTAAAATGCTTGTTAAATTACTTGTATACAATCAGTAAATATATATGTTTTGGTATTTTGAAATAATAAATCTGTTATTTATTAATTATAAATTTTAAAAGCAACAATATGTTAATAAGAATTGAAAGTAATTTACAATCCTTGAAAAGATGCTTACTGGTTGTTATTTTCCAAAAAGAGTAGCTAGCAATCAAAATGCGGTAGAAGTGTGTGCAAAGATATTAGTATATTGATCTAGATTCTGTTAACCAATTTCTAATAGTTTCATGCAAGTATAAATATTTATGTTTGTTAAAAAAGGTCATTAAAGTTTTCTTCAATAAAGCACGTGTTAGATATGGATACACGATCTTAGAAGATTTCATAATGCTTCAGAGACATTATATTTCGTAAGATTTAAATCGTATAGATGAGACCTTTCAACATGAAATTGTTAAGACTGGTGTATAAGATCAGCTAGGCTTTCCTAAGATTTGCTAAAGATTTTTTGTGAGATCTATAGTGCAGCAATGCGCAAAGCTATAATATTGAGGGCGATTTTGATGATTTTGATGCCATGCTATATATACCCTATACCCACTCCCAATTTTGTCCTTTGGAAGAGTTAAATATTTTTGATATTTTAATAATAATCTCATGTATGCAGCAGATCGTTAAAATGATGACCTATTAGGTTAATCTTTTCACATTCACCAAACTTCGATTATTCGTATTAATCTATTTTACCTTTCTAGTGCAATTCCCTTACAATTAATGGTAGTAGTATTGATTCCATTACACGCGTTTTAGAATTTCTAGAAATTATGCTTGAAGGGTTTCGTGGCATACTGTAAAGTGAAACGTATTTTCATAAATGCATGCATATGCATTAACTTTGTAATGAGATTCAAAAGCATTAATATTTTTGTAATGATGTGGAAAGCATATAATATGATCTAGATCTATAAACACCATGTATGCATGCATGCATCATATACCTTTAGGCTCGAATTCATCAATAAAACTGTATCTGACTTGTCAAATGCAGATGTGAATACTTGATGGAAGTTAGAAACCGACATGGAATAAGATATATATTAAACAGTGAAAAGTGTGACAAGCCCGGAAATTTCTATACCTCGCTCGATGTTTCTGCTTAAATGTAACAGAATTCAATTTTATATCATTTTATAATGCAAAAAAGAAATATCTATTTGCTTTTTGCATCAATATATAGACATTTGAAAGGATGTATTAGATGATATTCATGATATAAGTTTTATGAAGAATAATCATGCCTCTCCAAAATTGTGAAAGCATTCATATACCTATAGAGTTTGGTAATTGAATGAATTCCTATCTTATATATCGTCAATGAAAATATACAGTATATGCCTGTGCCAGAAAAAACAATGTTATTAAAAATGTTTGAAGAATGATGTCTGGCCTAACAGGTAAACTGAGCCGGTTCTCAAATATAAATCAACATATTATAGTTATATTGGTAAATTCATTGTATGCATGGTTAATGCCAGCATACCAATATTTAAACAAGTAGAAATAATGTATTTGTTATCAAACATGTGATATTGGCTTAAATTTCCACCATGGCTTGGGAATTATATATATATATATATATATATATATATATTAGTAGATATTGCTATAGAGAGCCACCATAGAACATTAATGCTACAAAAGTATTGTGAGGCTATGCGATTACTGCTGTGTGTATTGTGAATATTTACTGGATGGTGGTATACGGTTTCCATTAGAAGGGAAGTCCACTCTATAGAGAGAAGTATTTTTTTTAAAGAGTTTACATTAAAAAAAAACTCATAAAATATCCCAACTATCTTGTTAAAGTGGAAGATCCGACCACCCTAAAGTATTTTTTTTTTTGAGACTGAGACTGTTGTAATGAGACTTGTAATGAGACTTTTGCTGATGTCATTATAGCCTTAACTTCATTCAAGAAAAAATGACTTTTTACGTGATTTTGTTCCAAAATATGATACATTGCTCGTGCAATTTATATTCGGTGTTCTGGATTTGCACGTGCATTGAAAAATGTGGCTATGCGACGTTATTACATGTCAATGATATTTCGACCATTAATTATTTTTTCTTTATTATTAAATAACTAAGCTTGACATATTTATGAAATTTTGGGAATTTTCTTAATGTTATGTACTTTTGAAAGAAAAATACTTTTTTTCTAGTGTGGTCTTCCCTTTTAATATAAAAATAAAAAAAATAATTCATGGATGACTTAAATACCATTGACAATTTAATGAAGTGAAATGACCATTTGTTTTTATTTATTTTGCAATGCATGTGTCCAGGGCACCAAATGTAATTTGCACGTGCACTACAACACATTTTGAGCAAAATAACCTGATTAGAGTCCTCTTTGCCTTGTATGAAAGGTCAAATGGCATCGGCAACAGTCTCATTTCAAATTTATTTTCATATTTTTATAAAATATTCTTAAAGGGAAGACCACCCAAGAAAAAAGTATTTTTCTTTCAAAAGTATACCTTAAAAAAATACTATTCCAAAAATTTTCCAGCTATGCTATGCTTAGTTATTTAATAATAAATTAAAGAAGCATGAAGTAATGGCCGAAATATCATACACATGTTAATGACAACTTTGCAACCACATTTGTTAATGCACGTGCAAATCCAGCACACCAGATATAATTTGCATGTGCAATGAATCACATTTTGGAACAAAATCACGTGAGTACATTATTTTTGGTTTGAATGAAGGTATCAATAACATCAGCGTATTTTCTTAATGAATACTTTTGAAAGAAAAATACTTTTTTCTAGGGTTGTCTTCCTCTTTAAATGAAAAATACTTTTCTCTACGATGGACTTCCTCGTTAACTTCTCCCTGAACAATTATATTAAAATCACGTAACCTATTACTTACACTCTAAAATCTACTTTCCAGTAACCAGGACCTGTTTCACTCATTCTTTACACGGTTTATTGTTATTGTATAAAAATGCCTATAATAAGTTTCTATATGAAAAGATGATTTTATTGAAAAAAGGACATTCCAGTAAAAGTATCTTTTGATTGCTGACATGGTAAAATATATCTTCTCATCCACATTATCTGGTTTCCATGACAAACATCTAAAGTGTATCTGCATTCAACAACAAAATATATGAGGCCATGTTTATTACATAAAAAACGAGGGCTGAATCTACGGATTATTCGGAATAGGTTGGAAAACAACATTGTATCGCTCGCTTATAGATGTATATATGGCTTGGATCAAAGATTGTTGCTATGAAATTTCCTAACAATCCTATTATATCATGAGCTTTTATATCTGTAGCATTTTTCAGTCTGTTGATTTGATATTTACAAAATTCAACATTGCGTAAACACCGTATCCCCAGTGACGATTTGCTATGTGATATCAGTGGAGTAATCTGTTTGGACAAATTCGGCCAAGCGAAATCTTGTCCAGCATTGATGGTCCGTTACCTTGAGTGCATGCATGGAAACTTGGATTTAGTTAGGCTTAGAAGTTCCCAGCCTTGACTTGAACAGGCTAAAAAAGTTCTTAATAAAAAATTTCCATATAGCATGGCTTGCAAATAAAAGGCAAAATATATTTTATGTATTATGTTAACTTTGAATTTCGATGGCATTTTCTCAAATGAAATCATTGTGTTATTGGAAAAAAATATATTATGGTGAAAATTGCTGAGTAAAGTTTTCAGTAAGCAGTTAAGTTTTTGTGGTATATATATAGGCTACACTCATGTTCAGAAGTACATTTGTACTACAATACATCTAAAAAAAATAAAAATTGAATTGACCAGTTGTCAAATTCCAACTTCTGACGTCATCTGTCACCAATACGTTATTTCTTAAAGGTCACTGGCTAACGTTAAAGTGTAGCAGAAGAATAGTATTTGTATAGAAATGTCCAAAGAATGGCACAGTTTGTGTGTAAACGAGACGAGTTGCTATAATGGACCCCTGGTTAGGGCACAAATGGAAGAAGTTGCAAATGGTGACTGAAATTATGAAGCTGGAATTACTTGATATCACATGCCATGTGAAATTTGCACATGCAGTCCCACATGCAAAGAAAATGTATTTTAAAATATATTTTTAAGAATATATTTTGGAATATATTTTAAAATATCCAAGATTTGGGACATGAAATTGGTTTTAAAATGTATTTAGAAAT
>JAQFYV010000714.1:0-10386 GCA_034695065.1 Choneiulus palmatus | reverse complement strand
ATATTATCTGTTGCATGATATAGTTTGATAACAGATTTTATTTAAAATAGTCGTACATTATCCAAATTGTATTTATATGTTTAACTTTCTGAGAATTTTTCTAGGAAATATATTTCAAACTAGTGTGGTATGGTTTTTATTCATTGTACATAGTGATTATTATATCTTATAAAAATATTTTGACTGATAATAATTTAATTTCTTGTAATTTTGAAAATACATCTTATAATACTCATAACTACATCTGAAAAATATTTTAAGCCTATATATAGGGGATGTGCATATGAAACGTATACATATAACTGTTAAATTTGATCAGTTTCTAGTGATATCTGTTATGCAAGGAAATCAGGTATTACCCTTATTTATGTATAGTCAGTTTCAATCAGTGAAAACATTTGATCGATATATTAAATAGGTTTTTATGTATAAATTAGGAATCTTGATGATATCTGAACTTTATTTAATTATACATTTAAATTATTTAAAATCTGATATTTTATATCTTTCTCTGCATATATCTCTGTATATATATATATATATCCAAATATATATATATATATATCATCTCCTTGGTTATGAAAAAACTTAATTTCTGAAATACATATAATTTCAATTTAAACTCGCTTAAGTCAATTATATATTTAAATTAATAATTTATTCAAAAGCTTCTAAGAAACTGAAGACAGAAGAGCTAGTATTTCGTATCAATATGTGTAGACGAGTAACAAACGATCCGGATATATCCACTGAATGTGAGTAATAAGGACATAAACCTCTTTAAGATATATGTGTGTTGTCTCGTTCGTAGTAACAGTATTTAAAAATCATTTCATTTATGATAGGAGCTTCCGCTACTATGAGAGCCGTGGATGAGGGAAGTAGCGGTGAATACCGATATGTGGCATTTGATCCACCGCTCTTACCAGTATCTCATTGTAGTAGAACTTTAGAAGTTGACAAGGAATATTTTGCAAGAACCATATCACCAGAGGTTGTAGCAGAATCGAACCTTCATGACAGGATGTTAGTTGATACTGTTGATGAGGATGACGATGTGATTTTAGGTTCGTATAATATTTCTAGATACATCTATACGTCGTATATCGATTGGTACCACCACCGTTATTCATTCTATTAGTCGGGATGACGTCTAGTGATCACGTGGGTCTAGTGGTCACGTGTCCTAATAGCAGCCACCATCTTGGTTAGGGGGGTAGCCATATTTGCATGCATGAGGGTAAATCAACGAGTAGGGTCTTAGAGTTGGGGTAAATAACAGCAAATGAAGGAGAAAATCGAGGCTTTATCTTCACCCAAAAAACTCCGAAAACATGCTGTGTTGATTAGTAGAAACAAAGCAAGAAATTTCAGTTGCAATTAAAAATATTTTGCCCAAAGATTGTCAGGGTATACGGAAACATAGTCTAGTTTAGATGTGCGTACTGGGTATTTGTAAGAGCTACTTTATTCTATAGTGTCATTAATTATTTGGGGTTGAGAATAAATAAATAATCAGTTATTTAAAAATAAAGTAACATTTATATCTTCTGAAATGGGGGCCTATGGGGAACGAAAATATCTAAAAAATTGTTTTCGTCTGCTATTTTTCATATCAGCATTAATTCAATGGGTTGATATGTAAAATAAATTCTAAATACATACATGTATATAAACAGGAACATACTAACACTTGTAAAAACCGTATATAAGATAAATCATGCAAAATGATATGCAGATAAACCTACATTTTTAGAAGTTTTCATTTCCCATAGGCCACCATGTTAAACAGTGGAAATATTTTTTAATATATTTTTAAAAAAATGGCTATCTCGATACTCTAAAATTTTTCTCTAAAAAAATTGATTGTAAAGATAGCTAGAAAACTACATTACCGATAATCAAATGAAATAATTTCGTGAGGCACAAGTAAATAATACTGTAAGGAATTTTGTCCATTTCTTTAAATTTATAGCTAGCTTTTAAAATTCAATGAATTTCTGTATTTGTGTTTAACAACAAATCTTGGACAATAGCTAAAAATCTGTAAGGCAATGCAAAATACTAAAACCACCTGTTTAAAATTTCCCTCTAACTAAGATGGCGGCTCATCGATATGCGTAGCTTATGGGCGTGTCACGTGGCAACCTGTCTGGGAGAATACTATCTTTACGGTGTGATTATAAATGATGGATGCTTTCTGTAATTATGATACAGTACGTGATTTTGGGAAAGGATATAAAACTACTAATGATCGTACAACTTCTCTTCCAATGATGACTGAGGTTGGGAAGAATATTGGCACGCCATTAGCTAAACCAATCCAAGAACAGAGGAGTGTTAGTGAGAAGATGAGAATTAGTAAGACTTGCTATGTTGATATATGTAAATTTATTAATTTAATTAAAATTAAATGCTTATAGTTAATATGCTATATGAAAGAAAGCTTATGTCAATTTTAATCGCTTTGCGTATTGATCAATTTTTCAGAATTTACGAATACTAACTATCGTCCGGATAATAGAAATCCTAGAACTGAAAGTTGGGGAACACCTACTGTGATAGGTAGGCATGCCTACACTCCTAGGAGACGCACTGTAACTTCCGCCGGTAATGCAATCCCTGGGAGATGGGTTCAGTCTAGCCCCTGTGAAAGCACGTCAGGAGAGAGTTGGGAAGACATCGGTGGGTTCCAGGTGAAGAGTACCAAATTGGAAGGGCCATACACAGAAAGAATATTGAAAGTAAAACACAAGATAGAATTACGTGAGTAGGGAATTGTATATCATATCATATAGTTGTAGGAGATTTGGATAAACTTTTGAATTGTTAAATGGCAAGTATTGTTAAATGTAAAAATTGATAAATTATGGATTACAGCTTCAAGTAATAGCAGTCGACAGGTGTATGGATCCCGAGGAACCGTCAATGTGGGGAATACTACTAGGCCGTTTACGGCAGAATTCGTATCTGTGAGAACAGATGAATCGGGCCAAGCTGTTATTACTTTTCCATTCAACAAAAAGTTACCCACGCCATTGGAGTTACGGATCTCCATCGATTGGCGTTGGTTGGAGAAAAGCGAATAAAATTCCATTATATGCAGAACTACCGTTATTCATTGAATAGTTAGTCATTGATATTCCTAGTAAGATATTACTTTAATAATTCTACTATTACTAATGTCATAGTTCCACACTTACTTTTTGCGTAATTATAGGAAATCCATAGTTTACCCTTTCATCAATGTTACAAATAAACATGGTATATCCAAGGTATTATAACATATAATTCCTATGTCTAATATGTTTAATTTTAAATATATCCTAATCTGAAGTTGTCATTTTAATGTAGACGATATAAAACCATATAATCTAATCAATACCACCGATTAATATTTTAATTGCACCTATACTTTACAAATTTATCTCTCCGAACTAGTTATCTGCGTTTTAGAATGCACGTAGTTATATCATGTCATACACGCAAAAACCAGTTTGGTAAAATTTAACCCAAAAATTAACCCAATGCTGGGTAAAATACAGATAAGCCAACTTGGGTTTAAAATCCGGTCAAAATATTTAACCCAACATTTGGATTAAATTCACTTAACCCTATTCTGGGTTATTTTTTCAAAAAGTAACCCAATTCTGGGTTACTTTTTAAAAAAGTAGGGTACCTTGCTACCTAATAATCCCCCTTTAGGTATTTCATTACCTAGATATTCATAAAAAGTATTGCAATTAATAGGCCTATATTATTAAATAAAAGTGTGTCTTATATGAAAATGTTACTTTCCACCTATCTTTAAAAATCTTTGCCAATATATTTGCCCACCGAGTGGCTTTACCGGTACACCATGTGAAACGGCATTTCCACATGCTGTTCTTCCGATTCACTCGGTGAAATAGCAGGTGAAGAAGCTGGTAAAATAGTAGTATAATAGCTGGTAAAATAGCACTCATTAAAATAGAGACACTCAAGTCAGTGAAACTGCTGTTTTACCGGTAAAACTGTGAGCCACACTCGGTAATGCTGTTGTACCGAGTCACTGGTAAACTGCTATTTACCGAGACTCCCGGTAATATTTATCGATATAAAACAAATCCACAGAAAATACACACACAAATACATATATAAATCAATATGCAAATTGGTTTCCACCATATATATATATATATATATATATATATACTTACCAAATGTAGGAAGAATCCCGGCAAATGCCTCAACTGGCACAAGGAAAAAAAACGTTATTATGAGTCACTGTATGCCGAAATTTTCCGTTAATCCAAATCCAATGAGCTGGGTTTTAAGTTGGGTGAAAGTTGGGTTATAACATTTCTGGACTGACCCAACCCAGCGGATTATAACCCATAACAGGGTTAAAAAAATTTCACCCAACATTTAGTAAAAATTTTTAACCCAACTATTTTTTGCGTCTAATACAGCATATAAGTATAATGTTGCATAGTATATTTAATTTTTATGATGTGATGATAAGATAAGATATGCTAGTATTTTGAGTGAAAGCTATCGCTCTAATATATAATTACTGTATAATGTGATAGTTTTAAGTGCTCATAAGCGAAGGTTTATCAAAGTTGCTATAGATATGCTGAAAATATATCAAAACAATATATAGGATATATATATATATATCCACGTAGTTTGTTACATCACTTATGTTTCGTATTAATTGATACCATTCACTATAAAGTGTATCATTCCTTTCACGTTATATCTAGGGTACATTGAATAAATTTTACACTTATATTGCCGATATCTGTTGTTTGGGGGACGTCTCCATTCCGCGGTAATACAGCATATAAAATCCTATGTCTGTGGTAATTTAATAGTTTATGAAAGTATCATGTGATATCGTACTATGTTAAACATCAGTTTTCTGTTTAATGACAAGACTTGTTATATGATATCCCGGAACATGTTTCAAATTTTCTGAGTTATATTATAGGGAACTTTTAAAATATAAACTTTAGTGTATAGCAATTAATAGTTTTTCGATAACACGTGATATATATGACGTTATTTCAATAAATATAAGTCTTCTATCTGTGGGTTTTTACAGTAATATCATATTGAATAGTAATTCAATTAGGAGTTTGGGTGGGAGCCGTAATGTTAAATCTCTATAGAGATTTTTAATATTTGACGGTAAATTTATTTTAATCCAAAGGACATAAAAAACATACATGTAAAGTAACATTATTTATAGAATTTTAACATGTCGGACTAGATGTTATATTGATCTTTATAAAAAATTACTTCTGATAACATGTAAGATCATAATGGAAAACAGTGTAATTTTTAACATTCAGAATATATTTTTATTAATTCGGTATATATCTTTAGTTTATTTTTGGATATGAAGGAAGGGGTTATGTTTTATCTGATGAAATTTTGTACATTTCTATAATTTTATATATTTAGCAGTAAATTTCAGTTCTTGAAATACTGTAATTGTTAATATTAGATGGCCTGCAATTATTTGACCAAAACTTATCACAAGATATATAAAATTACCGAAATATACAGAATTTAATCAGCAAATAAAGACCGTATTTCTTTCAGTATGGGTGTCATTCAAATACAGTTTAAAATAGGCTTATTGAAGATAGGCCTATTTTCATGTATCAATAAATAACAAAATTCCATCCTATGTTAGTTATTGTTATGAGCGTCATTAAATATATAGGGGGGGAAAGGCCTATTGAAGATTGGCCTATTTTCACATAAAATAAATTGCAGAAAATGCCATCCTATGCTATTGCAAAGGGTGCCGTTAAAAATATATGAAAATAAATGGCTAGACACAATAAATATAATTAAATAATTACCGTAAATCCTCCAAATGGGGCACCCGCTTAACGAAACGAAGGGAGTGTAGGCTGGCCGTCTATTGGAGATTGCTTATTTAAAAGAGATGCCCTTTTATAAAGCCATGAGCAGACTTAATTAGTCTAAAACGTATCAGTATATTTTTATTTTTAAAAAAAAATGTAAAAATTTTTAAAATTTCATAGTCATCAATGTCAAGAATATTTTCATAGTCCTTAAAATGTTCAGCATTGTCAACTTCATCAATTACGTTAAAGGGTAAGATCACCCTTGACAATTTCAGAGTATTCATTACTTATTTCTAAAGTTTCACAACTATAGTTAGTTTATAAAAAAATTAAAATAAATTTGAATTGAAACTGTTGCTGAAGTCATATCACATTCAAATAAATAAGAATGAATTCACAGGAGTTTGTTCCAAAATTTGGTGCATTACAAGTGCAAATTACACCTGGTGTTCTGTAATTTGCACATGCATTAAAAAAATGTAGGAATGTGACGTCATTCACTTAACAATGGTATTTCGACCATTATTTAATTTTTCTTGATTAATATTTTTGTCTAAGGTGGGCTTACCTTTTAAGGCACTTCAGTTCAGCAAAGTCAGAAATTAGGGTGCCCGCCTATTGCAGACTGCCAGCCAATTTTTAGAATCAGTTTATAAATTGCTCGCCAATTGGAGATTGCCCGTTTTCAGAGACGCTCGCCAACTGGTGGATTTACGGTTTTCTATTTTGTCATGTGCAAACAAAATCTTTTTATGCTTTTAATGTAGATTTCTTGTTTTTTTTCGTTCTACAATTCGACCTTTACACTTTAGAGACAATGATCAAAACGGTCAAGTTTTATTACGCAACAACTGAAGATCACAATAATGTGGAAGATGCAGGCTCAAACGGTGTCCAATATGCTGCCAAACAACGCCCACCATGCGCTCGCCAAATCCGCACCTAAACGTACGAATTAGGGCCCTAATTGCTGCTAAAACCAAAGCATAGCAAACAACTTACCAGTATGGCTTTTAAAGAAAAATCTAAATTTAATCCGACAATCGCGGCAAAACACTCGCACACAGAAATATATACGTCCTGTTCGCTCGCTCAGAACATCAACAAGGCAGAGCAGCCAGTGCGTGGCGCCCCCACATAGCATAAGAGCACACACAGGCGCCAAATAAAATCAAAGTTTACAATAGAGATGCTGCTGTTTTGCTGCAACATTTTGAGTCAGCAAGAATATTGGATGAATTCAACATTGATACCAGACTCATTTAGACCTATCTCTAAAGAAATAATTTGAAGTACGAGAATTCTCCGCAAGTTTGAAAATGTGAATCGAGCACGTGTCACTCAATGAAGATGTTAGTAAAGATGTTACATCACCGCTGAATATAATGGACAATAGTTATCAGTGTGCATTCTGCAGTCAGTAACAGATACAGGTTGTTTCTTGGGTGGTCTTGCCCTTTAAATAAATTTGGTTAAGAAAATGAATTGGGCATGGAAGAATGTTTTACATTAAAAGCATTGTATTCTACAGTGATTTATATTTAATTTATACAGTGAAATGAAAATGAATAGGGGATATTTGTCATGCAGCGAGCAGTTTTATTAATTAAAACAGTAATATTAAATTAATAATATGGTGTAGAGAGTAACTTGACCCCGATCCTAATTCTTGCATTCTGGAGCAATGTATCCCTTAAACCGTGAATGTATTCATCTTGAACGTCTTGCATGACCGAAAAAATTTGCGAATGCCATGGTGACCATAAAGGAGTATTTTTTAAGGTCAAAAAGAGATAATGACGAAGTAAGGACACTGAAAACTTAAAATGGAACTAATACCATTTTCAAGGGAACATAATCTACAATGAAAAATGAAGTAGACTTTTATGTTATTTTCAATAATTAATTCAGGCAATACCAAAAATAAAAAGCAATAACTTTATGCATTGTATGTACAGAATTATAAATATAGTTTTTACAGGGTTGCCACTCAAATTTAATTCTTCATATCCCAGACATTTACTGAAATTTTTCCTGTAATATCCCTGACATTTTCCTTGCTATTTTTCAGATTTGTTTGAAACCTCTCAAATTTTTAAGAACAGTAATTTATTGATCTGGAAATAAAACTATAACTACACATTCTTTAATCATACTTTCTAAAAATTATGATTTACTTTATTTAAAAATAAACACGTATAACTAAACCTGCAACTTTTCATTTAGATAGAACTTTTTTTGTTTCAACTGGCATATCTGTTGTTCAATAGCCTCTTCTTCAAGATGGGTTTCTATCCTAAGCATTTTCTTGTTTTTCTCAAGGTCTTCTATTGCCTTGTCAAGTTTTCATTTTTCAGATCACTTTTTTCTTCATTCTGTAGTTTTTTCTAGGTGCTCCTTGTACCTTCTGTGTACTTGCTTAACAGATTGTGTCATCTTGGCATTAATAAAAATAGAGAAGACACCTCCAGCTTCTTTAATTCCATCATATACCCTCCGTTGACTCATCATTGTGTCCTCCAACAAATTCTCAATGAGCATGGACTTGTTGATAGAAAAGCCACTTTCAACAGATGCATTTCCATGTGAAAGGATTAAACAGAGTTTGATTACTTTTCATAGCTCTTTGTACCTGGCATTCATTCCTAATAAACCGTTAAAAAACTTGTCTAGCCCAAATTTCTCACATTGATTAGAAAGATATTCTTCAAACTTCGGCTTGACCTATGGTGTTGTATTCTAACCTAGAAGGGGTTCCCTCTTATAATAATTCAGTAGCATACAAATTCGTTTGGGGATTCATGAGTTTATTCAAATCAGATATTTATGACCATTCATGTTTCTCGGATTCCATTAAGTCTTACAAAAATACTTTCTAAGGTTCAATTACATAGTCAGCAACTAAATTCCTAACCTGACTTCCCTAGCTAAACATCCTAACTCTACATGAAATAAAATGCTAATCTCACCAATGTGAAGATACCCATTTTCCTTGAAGAAAAGTCCAAAACATCGAAGAACACAGATGTCAAATTAACACTTAAACTATTTGTCCAAAAGTCCAGACAAACGTCAATAGCACAAAGTATCTATTTGAAGATTTCACTGACTGCTAAGTCCACATTTGAAGAAATGTTTTCTAATCTGTAGAATTCTGTAGATTTCTAAAGTCCAACATTGAAGATGAAGAATTTTCATGGTTTTCCAAGATATTCCTCCCGACTGCAGGTCGGTTAAATCCAGCGTAGACCTCTCCGGTGTGAAATTCTCACTATTAACTCGAACATAGATTCCTCCGGACTGAGATAGTGATGCTAAAAACCCACTCCTTATATAGGGTTTTGGTCTGGAACTCGGTCCAAACTGTTTCCAAATTAGAATGCAAACCAAGATGTCCAACAGGATGTTGAAGAACTTTGCAATAAAGTTTTTAGGGCATTGTTTCCATAAGCCTAATTTTAGTTCCACTTCTTTAGGTCATTTAAAGATGCACTCTCATGACAAAAAACTGGAGTTAGTACATTTTTCAAAAGTTAGATGGCACCACCGTGCATTCACCTCACCTATGCTTACTTGGTTAGGTTAAGGAACAGACCCTGATTGGTTAAATGAGGTCATGTGGTTGCATAAGTGAAAATGCGCTTTCATTGTACCTTTGAAAATGACGTGAACTCAATTCTTCTTTAGTATAGCCCTGGTATTACTCATAGCATTATCAATGCCCATAGTCTATGGTATTACACTGTAATTACCGGTATATAAATGGATGCATGTAATTGTAATGTTCAGTGACATGGGTGTACTCCCATAGATGTATTTCCGTTATCACAATAAATTGAATTTATCCAATAATGGGGAATAAAATTCCATTGTCGCGATACATGTAATTTATCAGATAATGCATTATCTAATAAATTAAATATATCGCGATAATGAAAATTCAAATTTATTTTTGCATTATCGGTTAAATTCAATGTATCACAATAATGGAAATTTATTTGCCGTTATCAGATAAATTTCCGTTATCACGTAACCAAATAAAATTATCAATGCATCGATTTTCATTATGGACTTGTCAATTAAATATATACATCCGGAAGAAAATGTATAATATTGTATGGCAAGCTGTTTTACTTTTTAATAAGTATTTACAATTAATATTCTCCATTAATTCGTCATCCGAACGTTGAGCTTCGGTAACTGTGAATCGGGTTAGCATAGGTTGTGGAAATTTTTCGTCTTCCTATCCTGAGAATAACGCTAACAATATTCTGCTATGGCAATCTACGTGCGTCTGCTGCGCACCTGGACGATGTATGATCTCCATATCATGTTCTTGTAGACGTAAATTCCACCTGGCTAATCTTGAGGTAGGATCCTTGACATTCATCAACCATGTCAATGGTCAATGATCAGTGATCACTTTAAATCTCCTACCATATAGATAGCACCGGAAATACTTGGTAGCCCACACGACCGCCAAGCATTCCTGCTCCGGTGTGGAATAATTTTGTTCAGC
>JAQFYV010000713.1:0-10400 GCA_034695065.1 Choneiulus palmatus | reverse complement strand
TTCATTCAATGGGACCTATTATATAATGGTATTTTAAATAATAGAATGTAATAGATGATACTTATTGGGGTAATGGGACCTATTACAATGGGATTTTTATATGAATAAATCCAATACCGATTTTTGAATGGTTTAATGGAACTTATCCCAAGCAGCATCCATTGGTTGATAAAACGTTTATTTTTAATCATTACGTAGAGTTTAGATTTTGCTGATTTACAAACGTTTAATAAACTTTTTGCACGAACGTTTATTAGATTTTAGAACGAGACAGTATTATAACATTGATTAAACGTTATTTTTTGGTTCTTATTAATGTACTCTAGTGAACAAGTTCCATTAGTCTTACTGAATGGAACCCATTATTCAATGGGAACTTTTATAATCGGACCCATTTCAAATCTGTTATGGAAATGGAGCCATTACTAAATCTGATTACTTATGGGATAAATTACAATGGGACCCATTGCAATTGGACTCAAAAACATTTCTTTGTATAAAATTTCATGATTTGATTAATTACACTATGAAGAAATGTTTTTGTGACCTATTACAATAGATTTTTAAATAAAAATAATTCAAAAGAGAATTCTTATTGGTTTATTGGGGCTTAATAATAATGCGTGCCAGTGGAATACTGGATGCAAAACCAGGATCAAACGCAGTAACTTCCATTCATAACTTCTCTTCATGCTTACAGTCTATTTAATGTCGTTCAATGGTATACATGCAGTTGAATGATTTGTAGGTTGGCAATTTTATTTAAAAAGGTCCCTTCCACTTTTAATTGATGAATATAGGATGGTTTTATAATTGATATTAGACCTGATTATACCAAACCTCAAATTATGCACAGGTCCTAATTCAAATCAACTTATTACCTTACAGTCAGCAATGAGGGTAAACTCATTCTCAGGATAACTATTCTATTTAATGCAAGAATTAAGATGAGATGAGTACAGTTGTAGCCGACTTTTAGAAGAACTGCCTCAGCATTTGCCTGGAGGAACTTTGGGAAAATACAAAAAACAAAGTTAAGACAGCCGACCTGGGAGTTGAACCCAGGTCTCCCGAATGCCAGTCGGGTGTCTTACCAACTAGACCACCTTGGCTTGGTGCCATTACTTTATTAGTTCCATTATTCTATGGGTCCCATTATTATGGGATTTACATTGCCAATACCAAAAATTAATTAATTACATTTTCTTAGTCACATTCTCTCAACAATGTACCAGAATTATGACCTTCATTTGGTGAGAGAGTGATTTTCTTACTGGGATTTTTTCTTTTACTCTGCTAAAGTGAGGAAATTAGGGCCTTATATAGGTTTTGAACAAAAAAATATATGGGTATGTGAGGAGTTAAGGATAGGATAGGATAGGTTAGGACAGGTTAGGTATATAATGAGATGTGGGTGCAATGTCATAAATAAGCATTAATAGCATAATGAGGCAAATTGTGAGATATTGATAAAAAAATTGTTTATGGAGTCCAATTGTAATGGGTCCCATTGTAAGGGATCCTATAAGCAATGGGACATGGTAATGGGTCCCATTGTAATAAGTCCATTTCCATAACAGAGTTGGAATAGTTCAAATAATTATAGGTCCCGTTGAATAATGGATCCCATTCAATAAGACTAATGGGACGTTTTCACTAGGGTTAATGGGCCACCTCAAGGATGTTTGTTAATTATATGATTATTTGCACATGCAGTCACCTTTAATGCATGTATAAGTTGATATTTAAGCAAATTATACAGGATTTCGATATTAATGTATGTATTTTATAAAGTATAGATGTTTAAATTATATTGGGATTTCTTAAATGCAATGTTAATTTATAAACCTGCAATAAGTTTATCAATGTGAGGATATTATTTTAAATATTATTGTACTTCATTGAACAATTATTACCTTTGCCTCACAAGTCTAAACGTATAGCAAATATAAAATGCTTACATAAATATCCTCATAGTTGGAATATGTGTAGCAATAAGGTGACTTAATCCTAACCAAGTGTTGAATTCCCAAAACAGCACTAATGGATAAATTTTCTATATATGGGAAGAACTAAAAAAGCCACTCTGCATGGTGTAGTGATCCGCTAAGGCCTCAAACTTGTTTATATATTCAAAATATTGTCAACATTTGAGTTGGAGATACAAAAAACCCTTATTAGCAAATTTTCTTTAAAATAGCTCATTGATGTCCACCTACTTTCTGCAAGGTCATGCATAATAGGATACATTAAGAAAATAATATTCCCAAACTCGTAAATTAAAGAAAAATTTTTAATGGCATAAATACCTATAATATTATTCTACTTGGCAATGTTTTTTGGACCCATCTAAAAGAACTTGTCTTTCAAATGGCACAAAAAACTTAGCAATGTTATGCAGTAAAATTATTATTTAAACTGCATCAGAAACTGTTGGAGTGTCGAGAACAGCTTCTGGCAATGCTTCCATGAAGAAATCAGCCATTTACCAATGGCATAGAAGATTCACAGATGGGCAAGAATTCTAGTCATCCTAAGAACTTTCTGGACGCCAAGATGATGGATCGCCAAGGTGATACACCTTGTTTTCTTCAATTTCAAAGGTGTTATCTATGACCATCATGTGCCAAAGGGTCAAACAGCGACTGGAAACTATTATTCTTAAGTGTTGAAAAAACAGCCCATGCCTAAGATGTGCAAGAAATGCCAAGAGTTGGTTGCCAATGGATGGCTGCTGCATCAGAACAATGCATCAGCCCACACATCAAGAGTTTGTCAGGACACTATTGCTGAAATTGGGGTTGAGCTGAGTGCTCACCATCCATATTCTCCAGACTTATTTCCTTGTAACTTTTTCTGGTTTCCGGAACTCAAAAATCACCTTCTTGAAAAATGTTTTGAGTCAGACGATCAGCTCAATGTTGCTGTGACAGGTGTCTTTAAGGTGATTTTGAAAGATGGCCTGTGGCATGTGTTTGAGGCATGGCAGAAATGTTAGGATAAGTGCATAGAAGCAGAAGGATGCTATATTTAAAAGGATTATCAGTATGTGTCATTATCTCTTCTAGTTTAGATTTTATAAGACAATGCCAGGGACTTTTTGACTGGCCCTCATATTTTAACGAAGTACCATGACAACATTTTCAATGCACGTGGAAATCCAGAACAATGAATGCAATTTGCATGCGTATAGTGCACCACATTTTGGAACAAAATCGTATGCTTTTTTGCTTGAATGAAATGGCAAATGACATCAGCAACAATCTCAATTGGAATTTATATTAATATTTTATTAAATAACTATACTGTTAAATTTTAGGAACAGTATATTTTTTAATACAAATTCTTAAAATAAAAATACTTTTTCTAAGGTGGTCTTCTCCTTTAACTCAGTATTATCAATGCAAGTTTTTCTTTTTTTAAAAAAACTATCAAAAATGTTAAATATAAAGCTTGCAAATTGAAAAGTAAAACAAATACGAATAACATGCAAGGTCCTATTTAATCAATTTCAAAATCAAAAATGAAAGTCAACGCTATATTTGTCCATCCTTTCAAAAATATATAGTAAAATTGAAAAATTAAGAGGAAATTGATCTTAAATGGCATGATGGAGGAAATCATATACATCAATGATCATTTCGGTTTTTATTGTATATGGGAATAAGTAGCCATAAATTGATGTTCTGATCAGAAAAATTGTTTGAATGCAGGCAGATTTAAAACTTTTATTCGCTATTAATATGAATATTATATTGGAATTTAATTATTCTGTATAACTCAGGGCCGTAGCCAAGATTTTGGTTGAACAGTTTTCAAGACTTTCCAAAAAAAAAAAAAAAAAAATAAAAAAATAATTATATATATGAGTGTGTGCAAATATATAGAATATTGGATATCATGCTGCTTGTAAATAAAGTAAAAAAGTTGCTATATAGATATAATGATACTTTTAGCTTGTATACTATATAGCTCACACAGTTTTAGTTCACATTTACTTCATATATCTTATACTATTGTTTTCTTACAAACTTTAAAGTTTTAGGTATATATAAAATGACTATAGCTTTATTCTCAATAATGCAATTGGTCGTCCTTGTCAGACTGTGTTAAAGCAAACAAACTTACACCAGAAGCTCTGTTTTTGGATTTCTCCAAACTCGCTTAGTTACCATGGCTGGGTTTCCAAAAATGTCATTTTCCAAATGATTGTTGACACATGATTCAACTTAAGAGCTGACAACGCTTACAGTTTTATCATGGACAAAAAGCTCTATAATCTTTTGTTCACACATTTCATCCTCACTGCCCCCTTATACTAAAAGTATAAGTATTCACTATAGTTTCTTGGGTTATTTCTTCTTTTCATGCAGTTACACTTTTCACAATGGAATGCACAATATGTCTTTATTATTGAAAATTTTTGTTTACTAAAACCCTTAAGATATTTCTCTGAAGAATGTTGGGTAAAAAGGTAAAAACATCTTAGGATACCGACAAAAAACTTTAAATGCTTTCCAAAGATTTATTTGTTTTCTGACTAGATTCGGTATATTTACTGACTTACAGAAAGAAATTTCAGGAAATGATTTTGGTATATAGAGCCATTCACATTCCGACACTAAACCTATATTGAAAAGAAATGCATTCCAGTGCAATTCAAAATTCATTGATATGTTTATAGTCACATTCTGTTCAATATGGATAGTTATCCTGAGAATGAGATTACCCCCCTACCAAATGGCATTTAATTGCTGACTGTAGGGTAATTAGTTGAATTGAATTGAATGGTTAGTTGGTTCGCCTACATTATTATTATTATTAAATGCATTTTAAAATATATTAATAAAATTACATGTAATTTCTAATTTTAGAAAAATGAATGTATGTATATATTCGTATATAGATTCATTTAAAATTGCATTAATTTAAAAGAATAGGTAGACAGTGGTCTACTACAAATCGGTTTGTAATAGTTTGGGGGAGGGAAGGGGCTGAAGCCTGGAACTTCCCCCTCATATGTGTCATTAATTCAAGAAAAAAATCTTTTAAGGGGCCTAATTTGCATTGCAGTAAACAACAGGTATCAGATGCTTTTCTATTCCATTAATGCCATGAATATTTACAAAATGGTAATTCTGGCTTTATTCACTTTGTATTTATGCATAGGCTGAAGGTTATTTTTTTCAACTATCTGCAAAGCCTAAATTAATGTACACTTGATTGCTAGCTTTATGTGTGTACATTAAATGCAGCAAAAGTTCAATTGACTTAATTATAAGCACTTTGTGAATACATGCATGTACATCATTGTGTTTATAATTCCCAATTATGCAAAGAGAAAATTGTGAAAAATATTTAAATGCTGTTTGTGCTAGTGTGTACAATGCACGGAATGCATTAGCATGCAAAAAATTCAGGAAAATAATGCTAAGTACAAAGCTATTGACTGTTGTTGAAAACTCGGATAAAACGTCAGAAAAGCATTTTTTTCAAGGAAAAAAAATTCCCCCAAGATGAAAACCAATTGCAGAGTTGGCAAATACAATAGAAATAGAAATGTGACAGGAGGAGAAGATTTTATAGTATTAGGAACATAAGGAGTGCATTGTTGAAGTTGTCACTAGATGCAGCTTAATGTGCATCAGTCGAAAAGCCGTTTACAGAAATGTTGCAAAGGTTTAAGCCTGTTGTTCAGACACACGTTTTGGCAACATTGTGTGTGCTCTTCATTTATGCCAAAGAGTGGATATGTGCATGAATGTAAACTCCGTCAAGCAGCAAATCGCCAATCATTTAACCATTAGAAAGGATAGGCGAACAAAACTGATGTAGTGGTGATTGACTTTGCTGAAACCCTCTTGGTAGGGGAAATCCAGGGGGCAAATAGGAGCCTGGGGAAAAGCTAAAAAGGGGACTTTAGGAAAAGCTCAGAGGAAAGGGCATATTTCATACACAGAGAGGAAATATTAAGGGTACATCTAAAAGTAATTTCGGCATAAAAATATCACTTTTATAAAAATCTATAGCATTTATTTGCCTTATTTTAAATTTATATATTTTGTTTATTTTTTTTTTCAAAGAATAGTTCAAGATAGCCTCGAAAATATGAATAATATTTCTAGAGGTTATTCTAAATTTTAAATGAAAAACGTTGAGGAATTATGTAATGATGTAAACAATAGTCTCAATCTTACATCAACTGGTGCCGATGTGTAATGACCATCTGGTGAACTTT
Organism: Choneiulus palmatus; assembly: GCA_034695065.1. NCBI lineage: Eukaryota > Metazoa > Arthropoda > Diplopoda > Julida > Blaniulidae > Choneiulus > Choneiulus palmatus. The sequence continues at coordinate 4,162 of JAQFYV010000713.1, read as the reverse complement.
TTTTATTTAAATTGGTCAATCATTGCCCACTTATCTTGCATTAATTACATATATCTTCAATTGTCTCAAGCAAAATAAGATAAAATATGCAAAAGTAATAGTGACGCCGATTGATAAATTTAAATGTAAAAACTCACCAGAGGGCCTTTGCACATGTCGGCACCAACTGACTAAAGTTAAGATTGGCACTGGCACTCGCAGTGACTGATGGGAAATATCCATGCATGACGTTATGAAATTAAAATGTGTAATAGACACAAAACAACTTTAAAAAGAGAACTTACGTATATTTTACAGAAATTAATGAAGGAAAAAATTGTCATAACAAAATTCCTTTGATTTTATTTACTCCTTAAAAAATCCCTTTACTTCCCACTTATTCAACACCTATTTAATTATAAGCACAATCCTTAACTGAGCCAACTTGTAAGCTAACCTAATTCCTCTGACTTCTCACATGAGAGAATGATATGATCTTCTATATCTGTGGATAATCTACCCTTCCTCTTTCTGAGGATTTCGCTTTGGAAATCGAGAAAAACATTCAAATTATGCTTATACGATAAGAATCCTATAGTTGTAGTGAAAAACTTCTTTTTTGTCTAATGCCAATAAATAGATGTAGTTTATGAAAACGACGTTTCCATTATACAATGTTTTAACTATAGTTGCATGGCGCCAACAATTTTTAGACCTGGGAGTGCATTATGACGGCCATTTTTTATGTTCGCTTGCAGTTGCACTTCATGTTCAATGACAACAGCAACAGTATCATTTCACATTTATTTTAATTTTTTTATAAAATTAATATTAGAAATATTAGAAATAGAATTTTTAAAATGTGCTGGCCTACTCTTGAATGAAATTTTTTCTCATTTGGTTTTCCCTTTAAAAATCTATTTTCATTTAACTGCTGTATTTATTTATTATTATTATTATTATTATTATTTGTAAGTAGTATGACTGTATCTTTAGTCATTCCTAGTTTTAATTGAAAAAAGTAACCCAATTTGAAAACAATTTTTTATATAAACATTTCAAATGAATTTCTTTAGATAAAACTAAAATAACCAAACCAATCCATGTTTGAAATTATATATAGCTACAAAATAAAACCATACAACTTTCTGTTCACATCTGTTAGTGAAATTTATTGTGAATAAATATCATTGATCTGTAAGTTAGAAAAATTGGGGAGAGGGGTCATGAAAGACGACTCTTATTGTGTTGTGCAGCAGCTTAGCACTTTCAATACAATAATAATAATATTCTTTGGATTTCAGATTGCATTTACAGAGCTTTGGCTCCCATTAATTTCTACTATTCAGTTTTCGTAAACGTTTCATTCTATAGCAGTTTTCCTTGGACAACAAAATGCGATTGGATGGTTGCTACCATGGCAATGGGAGATTGGGCCAGATGCTGCCCTCCTAAATACTAGATCCGGTGTCCCATTGTTCACACATGCGCACTTAATACGACCTCTGCTGGTTGTTATAGACGTAAATGATTAAGGTTAAATTAAAGTAAAAGGGAAAAGTGACTTACTACAACAACATGTATGAATGTAGTGAAAAATAATAATGGGATAACTCTTTGCATTCACTGCAATTTTCATGCTATTATGACTCCATTGTTCGAGAGTTCAAATGGGGATAATGTATATCTATCCATACAGACTTATGCTGATTATATACTGGGAGTTTAGAGCTGCAATTCAATAGTTGGTAAAAGGTATTGATGCAATTCCTGACAATTTACACAGTGATTAAGTCTACACAAATAAAGGCACCAGCCTACGAGTATATATGTATGCAATGCCTTCAATAATATTTTCTCTTGATCTATTATTTGGCTGCTGTAACGACTTTTGGCATTAAATTGCATCCGAACGTCATTGAATAGATGATGATAATGAGAACTAGGATGAAATTTCATCAATTTTGTATACATGTGAATGTGCACATTGAGCAGATATATGCATTTAGGCATTAAATTTCGAAATGCAAAATTTATTCATATGGAAAGGTTAGATTTTTTATATAATATGCTTACAGGTTTGGAGTTAATGCAACCATCATTAGGAATATTTCATCTAAGATAACACACACTATATAGAATATATTCTCAACCAAATCTTTTTTTTAATTGGATTAAATCTTATGAATTTGAGAAAGTATATATATGCATGCACAACTGTATAACTGATTATAGGTTTGTTTCATTCGACTGCTTAGAGCAACTTGGAGCAGGAAAAGCAGTGATAACCCGTTTCATTGGTCATGCTCCATGAACTGGCTGAACTGCTTTTGTTTCTTTGGACCAGTTCAGAGAAAAAAAAGCAGATTGGAGCAGCTTTTTTCTACTCCACCTTTGAGGTGGAGTAAGAAAAAGCAAGCTAGGAAAGCAGTTTTCGTCGTCTGCTAACGCAATAGAATATTTTTATACAACGTTTAAAGTTTAAATAAATTATTTCTGGAGTCCACTGATGATATATTTTGGTAATATGTTTCTTCCATTAATATAATTAGGCCCTATTACAAATTATCTTATTATCTATAAAGGATTGCAGTTTTCTAGGGAACTATGGTAAGTTTCATTGGCCATGTGTGCACTCGCAAGAATTACTTGCACATTTTATTTTGATGACGACTTCCGCCCTGTGCTTGCCTGATTCGGAGTGTACTGGCACAGCCGAATGAAACAAACCTTCTATCTAAAGCAGTCAAGCAAAGCAAACAAGATAAGCAGGTGATTGGTCATTTGAAACCATTTAGCCTTATATGGATAGTGATGGATGACAGTATAGTATAATTTCATTTTACGAGAGAGAAAAAAACTAAAGATACAATAGTAAAATAATTTTGGGATATGCATTTTAATAGTGCATACTTTCATTAGAAAAATTTGTTCTTAGGGTGTTGTACCCCTTTATGTATTTTTATATTTTTAGTTAGAAAGAGGCACTGGATTTAAATCTCTGTGGGCGGTGAACATTACTTCAGCCCAACCTTAAACTAGTTGTCACATATTCCTTAGGATGTCTTCTGTCTAGTATTCAAACATATAGTGAAATTGTGGGAAAACTTTTTCATTTGCCACAGTTTCATGAAAATTATTTTTACCAGTAGATGTCCGCATTGACTTTCCGCCTAAAATTGCCATTTTGCAATAACAGTGAAAGGGTATTGCCATGGCATAAATAAATATGAATAAGGCACGTGGCTGTCACGCACCAGTCAAATGTATTAGCCAATATTTCTTTTATCGCCTTTGCTTATTATATTATGTTTTCATCCCATGATGAAATATTGAATTCATCTCCCACCCCTTACCTCCCCACACAAAAACAAACCTGTCAGTAGGAAGTGCTCACACTTTGGGGGGCAAAACTTAAGAAAATAAAAAGAAAATAATTCGGGTGCTTACCTGTTGGACCTTGGGATGTTCGGATCACTTCGTTTTCGGAAAGAATGTTTGGCTTCTCTCTGAAATTGACACAAAACGAAATAAATTCAATATGCTGTTCTATTACATCAAATACGGGCAAAAAAAAGCTAAGCAAACAAACGGGCTAACCAGAATGGAGTTACTTCTATTGGAAGTAACAAAAAGCAAAGAAGGCAATTTAATGTTCATGCACTTGTGTGGTCATATCTTTAGTCAAAAGACACAATCCTTTATTTCAAAGTATCCCATATTAAAAAAGTAAGACAATATCACGTGAAACTTGTCTATATCCAGCACAGACGACTTGTTATTAAAAAGCTTCGGATAGTGACAACAGAAGAAACTTGGCGTCACACTGTTCAAACCCAGATTTTTGTGTTTTATATAAAAAAATGGCTCAAGCCATTAAAATCGAAAATGGCATTTTTTTTTTTATAAAATGAATAAGAAACACATCAGGCTGTCATCACAAAGGTGAAGACAGGGTTCCCACTAATTTTTACCAATTAATTTCCCTGACTTTCCCTGACCATTTTCCTAAATTTCCCTGACCATTGAAAATATTTGAATCATACCTTCAGCAAATACTGCAGCAAAAAAAAAACATACACAAAGAATTCTTCTGTTTCTTCAACTTAAAGGGGAAGTCAGCCCTAGTGACATGTTATTTTTAAATGAAAGGCATGGAAAAGTTATACATAGAAATGCAATT
>JAQFYV010000712.1:0-10406 GCA_034695065.1 Choneiulus palmatus | reverse complement strand
GTTATTTTTAAAAATAAATTATATCTGTAAATATTAAAATATTTGTAAAACTATTAAAATAATCTACTTAATTAACTTTATATCTACAGCTTTGTGCTGTACAGTACAATTTTTTATGGATAATAATATATTATTATAATTATTTTAAAAATAAATTATATTTGTAAATCTATACACTTAAAACGTACATACATTGGACAAATGTAGGCCTATATATGTGTGGCAGTACATTGCTATCACTATAGTATTAATAAAAAAATTAACTTACACTATATAATTCAATATTAATAATTATTGCAAAAACAGCTGTAAATATGGCAACTTTTGGCATTGTTACCAATATGATGGGAATGCAGACTCGATCATAAAATTGTTAATTTTGAACAGATTTCTCACGATACTACATTTCCAGATTATATTTAATATAGTCAAACATATTATGTATTCAATAAATATTGAAATCCTGTATAAGAATTGCTTATAATATTTACAGAGTGCACATTTCAATGTTTACTATTTTCTAGTTGCCATGCAACTATATTGATCCCATGCAATTTACACAATATTTAAATTGTCATTATTTGTTGACTTTTGTTTGTTTTGTTTCGTTTTAACTACAAATGAATAAAAATTCCTAGAGTATTTTTGTAAAGGAAATTTTACTTTTTCACGCTTATTCATTAATCTTAAGGGATCAGTTGTGAACCATGCAGTTTCCACCGAAAATTAGAAACGTGCCTTTGAAAATATTTCTTGTAGAATTCTGTCAAGTATGCCGTACATAAAATTAGGCATTTTTTCGGTAGAATTGATAACAATTTTCTACAGAAGTATTATGCGCAGGTATATATTTCTGCAGAAAATTGAAAAAATTCTGCAGAACTCTGCTGAAAAAGTACTAAATTATTTTTTTTTGCACATTGTTTCGCAGAATTTTACAGGAAATTTTTTCATGGGAAACTGGTCCGTCTCATTAAAATCACGATTTGTTAAAATGAAATATTTTTGATATCTCTCCGAGGGCCCATATTTGCATTTGAAATTCGCGCCAAAAGTATGGCGCAAAAATAAAAATGAAATCTCTTCAAAATGGCGACTGCTAGATATGGCAAAGGATGTACGTAAATTGATACATTTTCTATTTTCTTTACTCTTTTAATCAAATTAACACGTATTTGATATTTTAGTGACTGGATTAATTAAACGTGGATGGGCGGAAATTCCAGAAGTATTGGGATCTAGCGTTTTGGCATTAATTGGTATATAAGTATAATAAATTTATTGGGTCTATACGGTATCATCCCATGCAAGGAAAAAGACTACTGCAGTCATGTCTTTGACGTAGTAGTACTATAAATTTAACTTATTTAGCAATTTACTGAAACTTTAGTAGAATGTGCACTTAAAACTGCATCTAGAAAACCATATGCGTTCTTGTAAAAAATTTACTTCATGTTTATTACTGAATCACAACAGCTGATTGATATAAAAAAATTTTGAGGGGGGAAGACCACCCTTGCAAATAGTAGTTTTTTTAAGAGTACACATAAAACAAATGTTATCCCATTAACTTCACAATTATTTTATGCATAATTATTTTATATAAAAAAAAATTAAAATAAAATTTGAAATGAAATTGGCCGACGTCATTTGCCATTTCATTCAAGCAGAAAAGGTCACTCATGTGAATTTTCTCCAAAACGTGGTGCATTTGATGCTCTGGATTTGCACTTGCATTGCACAATGTGGCCATACAACCAACGTCTTTAACATGTCAATGTAATTCAGCTATTAATTATTTTTTTCTTGAATTTAAAAACTGATTAACATATAGTGAAATTTTAGGAATTGTATTTTTTTTAATTTATGCCTCATTTTATCCATAAATTAAACATGCTATTTCACAACAATTATTTAAGCATAACATAGTTGGGAAATTTTGGGAATAGTATTTTCTTAATATATCTTCTTTAAAGAAAATTACTTTTTTTTCTAGGGTGGTCACCCCCTTTAATGTGGTATATAGGGATTTCAAGTATTTTGCTGAGCAAAATACTTGAAATCCCTATGGGCCATTAGCAATACCCCCACCCCATCCTAAACTGAATGCTGTTTATGTTATTCAGGGATTGGCTGTGGATCACTTGCGGTTTACCATGCAAACAAATATCAAGACTCAAAGAAGAAATACAGATTCAATTATACAAGTAAGCCTATGTCAAAATCCCATATTAAAAAAAAATATTTTCTTTTCCTTTTGCCTAAATTATAAAATCCGCATTTTTCTAGTTTATAGAGACGATGATCCGAAAGTTGCCGAAGTGAGAAAATGGGGTCCGGTGAATTAACATTGGGAAATAGGATTTTATTTCCAGTACCGGTATATTAAATTATGACTTAGCCACATTTGTGTTTTAGATGTAGAGCTAAAGAAAATTGCGCGAAAAGAACTGCCAGTGTAAAAAAATATTAATAAAATTAAGATACTTTTCTGCACAAATGCATCCAGTGTGATCATTTAACTATTTCAAGAGTGTATCCATCAAAAATATTGGAAATCCAGAAAAATTAGTGAGAAGTTAACTACTTTTAATTATAGTGTTCTGCACAATACAGAGAAAACCTAGCATCAAAGTTGGAAATATACAAAAATAGTGTTGAATTTACTTAACCAAATCTGATAATGTTTGTATGGGCAATTAAATCTAATCTGATAAATAGAATTTGTATTTAAGCTAATAGAAACAATGCATTTCTTCGGACATAATGCTCATACAATAAATAAATGCCATGTTGTAATATTTAAAACCAATTACTGAAATCGCTATTAAAAGATGACACCACTTATGGAAGCAATTCAGAGGAAAATTGAGTTCGTAGCTTACAAAATATCACTCAAGTACAGTACATACATGTAGGCCTACTGCTATTTACGAGAGCAATTGAAATGGTGTTGAAGAGATATTCGCTAAAGCCCTAACTACAAAAATAATTATATAATAACAACCATTGGCAAACTCATAATCTAACTGATCATGCAAAATCTTAGCCCCAATTTCATAAAAAATACAAGGGCCATTAAAATGCAACAATCGCTGGTAGACCTAGTAATATTTCGTTTTTCTTTTAATAAGTATAAGCTATGCTATGGCATCGAGCAAAAAAATATCAAATCTTTACAACATACAGCTGTTTGCCATCAGAGAGTCAGAAACACTTCAAAACAATTATAAAACAACAAAACTTTTGCAATAATAAACAAATTTGTTCTAAACTTAGGATTAGGATCGATTTAGTAGCGACCATAATACCCCTTCATTATGAGGACGAGTGGCGATTACAGATGATTTCCTGACAAGTTTCAGAAGTTATAACAATTTTGAAATCATTCAATGACTAAATGTGATGAAAATGCAGTGGTCAAATAATATACAGCGGAACCTAATTTAATTCAAACTTCAATAATTAAAATTTGTCTTTATATAAAATTTTCGTCTGGTCACTTGAACCTCTTATTAAAGGGAATGAAACTAACCAAAAAACAAAAATTGAGCTAAAACGTTAAGAGTAGATAAAAATAATAAAACTTAAAATTACCACTAATATCTTGCATAAATATCTCATGAAGTAAAAACTCCACATATATATAATACAAAGAATTCGAAAAAGGTTTTTAATACCTCACAACGAGGTGACGCTTGTGCTCACCCGAGTGTAAACGAGGTCACACGAGCGATCAATCCAAACAAACAGGTGCAAACAAGGTTGAACGAGGTCACAAAATGGAGAAGGAAACATTAGAATGACGTCGTTAAAACATTGCTTAAATTAAAATGCAATGAATTTTTATTTTACTTTTTTTTTTTTTTAAACTAGAGAGAACAGAGATGCCAAACATTTTTTAATATCCTCCTTTGATTATAATTTACTTTTGCTGAGGGTTTCATTCCCTTTTAAATCAATGATGAAAATTACTATATAATTCAAAAATATTTGGGATCAAATCAATTAGCCTTTTATGTTATTTTCTTATAATATTTATTCTTGTTGTCCATATTACTGTATAACTTTTATAAATCTAATATTTGGATAATTTGAAGTTTTTGTATGGTCCCATCAGTTTTGAATTAGTCAGGTTCTACTGTATTTGGTTTCACCCAATTCATCTTTCAACAACAAGTTTACTTGGTCTAATCGGATGCTTTCGGGATTAAGCTACACCGGTTTGCGAGAATTCAGTCAATAATTATAAATGTAAACGGCTTTCCAAAATAAATCGCCAGTCGTCAATCAGAAATCATAAAGTCCCAAGTTAAAATCCTAAAATCCAAAATGACTATAATGAAAGCACATTGAATGCGTTCATAAACTCAACCCAGTAGACAGGTAATCCACTTTTGAATTCATAAAGGTTAAGTGGCCGTCTCCAACTGCCTTCATAAATACTTAACAGCCCAACTCGGTGGAAATAAGTGGGTCCACTAAGCACATCAGCTCAAAAGGTGGTTGGAAACGCCCACTGGCTGGTGAGTGGAGGTTTTCTGGTGTCGCATTGGCTCATTTTTCTGTACAAATTGGCGTAAACTTATTTCACCATGTGCACACTCCAATCGGTGGGATTGACAGTGGGAGTTTATAAACGCATTCATTTTACAGTCTGTCTAATTTTGATCCAGGGGTACATACTGTACTAAATTCAACCACCTGGCGACCAATACCAAGAATGGTCATCTTCAAGTAAAATTGAAAGTTCCAGTGTTTTCAGCTTTACTTGCAGCTAGTACATTCTTGAATGTTCCTAGTTGCCTTCCTGGCCACCAGGTGGTTGATTTTAGTATACGTTAGGGTTAGACAGAATATAACCACTACTCTTATTTACACAACTACGGTATATCAAAAAAATTAACCAACGCCACTAGCACAATTACGAAGGTCATTATTGGGGAAATAATAAATAAAAGCCGATGGCACGGGGTATCTGTGGAGTATATTACATTAATATGTACAAACCACACGCACACATATTTCACACGCACACACACATGAAGACAATAAAATTCATTTAAAAAAAATTGGCCCATTAGATAAAAAAAACGCTGGGGCTTCCCAAGCTCAATGCTCCCATGTGACCCACTAAAAACACAAAATTAAAATTAATTATACCCAGCAAAAGCCAGGTTGTCCATACTTTGGCCTAAGAAGAAATTAAAATGCCGTGAAATCAGTTTCAAAGAAAAACTTAAGCTTACCCATAAATTTAGCGGCAAAATTAAGGGCCAAAAACGCAAAACCCAAGCTACAGAATGTATTTACACCTACGCTACGTATGTATATTTTGTGGATGCTGATAATGTCGTGTTATGCGCTTTTAAGTAGCAATGTAGAGACGCACGAAACATACCTCGATAAGTATAAGAAGACTGTGCTTTTGATTGAATGTCAGTCCCGCCCCGTTCCACGATACAACGAAACCAGAGATCTTTCCCATACACGGCCACTAAAACGCATTCTTGCATCCCCCGACTCGCGAAGCCCTTTGGAATATCAAAAGTTGTAAAAGGTTTTGGTAAAGTGTTGGCGAGTATCTTATTTTTTCTTTGAAATGCAGAAGCTACCGGTAGTGCTACACCTGCGCTCGAAGGACCGTTTACTGAAATTCGTCGTCGGAACTCAGCAGCATGGATTTCTCGTTGTAAGCTTGGGTAATCGTGCTGATTTGGCGATTTTGGGGCTGTTGCGTTTTGTGCTGCCCGTTGCGAGGCCTGTCGACGCTTTCCTCATCATAAGGAATGGTCGATCCCGGCCCTTGGTGATTTTGGTTGTGTGACGCATTGTACTGAGTATACTGTTGATACTGGGGATGAAAATTATGAATGGCATCGTTCATGATATCCTTAGGATTCATTGTTTCCTGTTTAAAGAGAAGAGTTATGCATTAGCGTGGTACAAGCATTGAACCATCGTAGGATAAAAAAAAAAAAACTTTTAATGCTATTATAGTTGTCTACTTCTATACTCTAATGTATGTGAGAGCATGCACCACTAGATAAAGCTCACAGGTTTTGCCTTGTGTCAAAGGCAAGAAAAAAAAATTTCAAATGCCATTAATAGACAATTTAGGGGTTCTGTATCAATATAACTTTGGAGAGACCAAAAAGAAAAAATTAAAAAATGCACTTAGAAGCTAGTATTACAGGGTTCATACTAAATCTCAAAATATGGGCTTCCCTGACTTCCCATGACCATAAGATCAATTTCCCCTGACAAAAAAAATTTCCCTGACACTTAAAACGGATTAACAAATTTAATGAAATGAATGAATTTAAATGAAAACGATAACCGGCAACGAATGCTAATTACAATTAAATAATATTTTCTATGATAGTGAACGCAAGGTGCTGCACAGCGGTACCACATTAAATTTTAGATGACATACATATTTGTATCATTTTTGTGATTTGTGATAGAACTATCCCAGCATTTGCTTGGGAATACCGTTGGAAAACTGTCAAAACCAACAACGTCTCCTGAATACAAGGCAATTGCGTTAACTATTGTACATGCCTTACTTAATATAAAAAAACTTAAATTGTGATATTTATTTGTTTCAAGTTTAGCAATATGAATACGTCAATGTAAATCTATTTCTCTTGGGCAGAAAAATAAAACAATTCTTGAACTGAAAAATATATTTGGAGGATATGCTATTTCATTAATTTACAAATGACATCAAAATCAGTCGCACTGGAAATTTATTTTACCTGCTTTTTGTTAAAAATAAACCTCATCGGTCGGCAATCTTTAAAAATCGTCCAAATTAAGGCGTGTTTTAATCATTTACAGATTTTCCTTTATAGTATTCTAGGATAGGCCTCCACTAGCTGTGCTGGAGGTATAAATGTTTTTTCAGGACTTATAAAATTCATTCCCCAACACTTTAAACATAAATACTTAAAAATAAAAACTTTTGGATTTATGAGGGTTGATCGCCGGATGACGGTATGTTTGATATAGTTGTGAAATTTTAGGAATAATATTTTTTAATGTAGGCCTATTCACTGGGGGAAAAATTTTTTTCTAGCATATTCCTTCCCTTTAACCCTTATGCTATTTCTTACCTTGAGGCTACTGGAGATGCTCTGCATTGTGACCGAGCGGGCCTGGGAGTCAGCAATGCAGTTCTGCATATACACCTGATAGGGGAAGGCGTATCGCAACATTATGGCAGCAAAGAACATTTCTATGCAGATAAGAAAGTTCTGATACCCGGCCGAAACGGTGCCAGCACTCGCCATGGCGGTGCCATTTTCAGTTGTAATGGCATTAATGACGCCCACGTTGGCTAAAACAGCTAAGAGGACGCCTAAAATATGCACGGCAAATGCATGAGTCAAAAATTTTTAAAAGAACAGACTATAAAATAAAATAAGTCAGAAGCAAAATTACCTTGCCAGAATGATAAGAAAATGACAGATTTGACAGTGAAGAACTTCAGCACAGGGTCAAATGGTGTAAGCAGTTCTCTAGTGGCCGAGTAGAACATGAATAGCCCGTATAGTGCAAGACTCACGGAAATATTGTAAATTATAGTGATATACAGATATCCACTGTTCGGACTGAAATTTGAAGAACGTGGAATTAGGTCGATCGTATTATTTAAATCACGACTGAGAAGAAACAGACAAAAGCCAAAAATTTGAAAGCCAACCTCCAGTCACCATCAGAATATTTCCCAAACGCTTGTAAAATCAACGTAATGAGAGCCATGAGAGGTTTCACGGCGCAAAACTGAAGGGTTGCCTGCTTGCAAAACCGTAAGAAGCCGATGGTGTAGCACTTTCCAGCTAAACAGCAAGTTAGTGACCATCTGCTAGTCCTTCAAAATAAAAGATAAACGAATAATGCATAGAAATTTCACACATATATATATATATATACAGACTATAAAGAAACGTTTGCATCAAATTTAACATTAAATATTGAATTTGACAATCAAAATATAGAGAAAAATGTGATTTAACATTCAAATTATTAGTATCATTTTCAATATTTTGGGAAATTTCCACAAAAGAAAAACCCATTTATAAGTCTTTATACAAGCAATATTTTGTGTGTTGTCATTTTAAACAATAAACAAAGTGCATTTCATGTATCTTCATTTCAACAAATTTTTTAATAAATAACTTTATCAACAATCATTTTAAAGAGAAAGCCTACTCTAGAAAAATAGGAATTTATTTTGAAGAGTATACATTAAAGGTCAGAAGCCACAACAAAAATTAACCTTTAACCTGGGTTGATATGATTCAATTCAATTCAACTAATTACCCTACAGTCAGCAATTTAATGCCATTTGGTGGTGGTGGGTAATCTCACTCTCAGTACAACTATCCTATTTAATACGAGATTTAATGCGAGATGATTGCGGTCGGGGCCGACTTTTAGTGGAACTGAATCAGCATTCGCCTGGAAGAACTTTGGGAAACCACGAAAACCAAAGTCAAGGCAGCCGAGCTTGGAATTGAACCCAGGTCTCCCGAATGCCAGTCCGGTGTCTTACCACTAGACCACCGTGGCTCGGTGGTCACGTGACTGATTTGGTCAAATGGAATTTAAGGGATGTGTACAAAAAACAAATTTTAACCTTGAACTAACTCTTACCTAAAATAATATTATTTCTAAACTTTCACAACAACATTATATGTATTTATTTTATAAAAAAAAATCAAAAATAAATTTAAAACGAGAATCACTAACGTTACATGGCTTCTTTCATTCACACAAAGATGACTACTAGCATGATTTAGTTCCAGAATGTGGTGCTTTGCACTTAAATTACATTTGGCATCCTGGATTTGACCGTGCATTGCAAAATGTGGCCATTTGACGTGAAAAACATGTCAATGGTATTTTGTCCATGAATTATTGTTAATAACACAGTGGGGATATACTCTTGAATGAAAAATACCTTTTTCTGGGGTTGAATTTTCCTATAATTACCATTACTTGAATTTATTCTCTAAATGTCTGATGCCCTGTTCATCTTATGTTTTTTTTTTAAAAATAGGATAAGCACAAAAACATTGAAAATAACTGAAATTTTAGGATCACTTAATAGCTGCATAATACATATTAAATGAAAGACAAATGAGTACTAACTTGATTGGCTTCCCTCGAATCTCTGTCATGATGTTACTTTCACCTCCGAGATACTCGTAGCAAAGACTCAAAAAATTGTAAATAACGAACGCTAAATAAAATTACCGAAAATAGCCATTACAAGTATGTTCTTTATAAATGAGCAAGCTACGGTGAAATTCTATGCATTGCCAACCTTCGTAGCAGTCTCTAATTGTGTCAAAGTACACATAGTAGCTGTCCATGTTAAAGAATAGTAGACTGAGCCACGAATCAAAACCATAGATGGGTACAATGAAAAGAATTCTAACTATCCAGCGCTGTTCAGCAGGGTTGGTGTAATAACGCAAATACTGATAGATCTAAAAACAAGAAATTAGAAAAAAAAAATTAGCATATGATCGACAAAAATGGAGCAGCGGGCAAGATGAGAACTTTCGAACCTGATGACACGTTATAAGTAGTGCAGCCCATACAAAGGCTCCGGCAACTCCTTTTGCAGCGGCAGTTTGTAAAAATAACGTGTGATATTCGGGAAAGCTGTTATTACTGATACTTCCATTACTGCCAAGATTGGCGGCGAGAGTCGACGACAACGAATTGACTGTGACGGCATAAGAATTAGACGAAGACATGTCGGCGGCTACAGACCCGCTGTTCGTGCTCGCCATAAAGGCCGAAGGGGAGCTCATCGTTGCCAGACTTTTCTTTAAAAAATTAAGAAAGTACAAAATCTTAAAACTTTTTTGGCTTACCGCATTTTTTATACATAGGCCCATGTATGGCCTGTTTCAGTAGGCCAAAGTTCTAGAAACTGAATCATTAAACGATGCTAGTCTGCCGAGCCTTAAAAGCATACCAAATTTGTCATCCTGACGGCAAGAATGACTACTAGGAAAAGGAAAGAAAGTGCTGTCTACAAGTAAAGCCAAAACTATTTAAAGCTTACAATGTCATTGAAAGATAAGATAATTTTTGACTGTTTCTGTTGAAATTTTTTGGCTTCCAGGTGGTCAGATTTTGAATGCATTAAGGTAAGACAAACCATATAAAGCTTTGAATAGAGTTACATGTATGTAAGTCAAAAGTCGCCACATTAAGCCATAACTTACAAACATTATAATTCATTTCTTGTAAACAATCCAATTTTAAGCATAAGATAAGAATTCACAATTTAACATTCAATTCCCGGGTCGGCTGTCTTGACTTTGGTTTTTGTGGTTTCCCAAAGTTCCTCCAGGCGAATGCTGAGGCAGTTCCACTAAAAG
>JAQFYV010000711.1:0-10415 GCA_034695065.1 Choneiulus palmatus | reverse complement strand
TAGATTATTTCTAGCTCTTCCATTTACTATTTTTTCATTAATGTTGGACCATTGGTTGCAAAATTAATCCTTTTTTAGTTTCTCAATGGGCCATTAACATTGCGCCATTTGAAAATGGCAAGCGCACCTATTTTTAGGGGTGATGGTAGTTTACAACTAAAATAACATTTTATATGTAGCAGGATTCTGTCACAGTTTGACAATATTTAGTGTATTATGCCATTTAACTACAAAAAGTTAATAAAATCCTTGTTTTTCATTCTTTTTTTATGATTTCTTCATTAAATTTGAGAACAGTTAATTGTGGGAGTATTACCATTACAATAAAAACATAAACAAGTTGGTTGCCAAAAAGACATGCATCTGCGGATTAAGTGAATTTCTATACAGGCGATTGCATATATATATATATATATACATAATATTTATTATATTATAAAATATTCATTCCAGCTGACCCTGGCCATTGAACCAAAGATCCGGTGAATATGTACAGTAGGTTATGACAGGCTAATGTTTTTATTTACTACACTAAAACTAAATAATACAACTTGTGTGTAGGGCTGCAGCATAACTTGAGTATAAGAGAATACATGGAACTTACCATTAAAAGAAATTTCAAAAGCACCAGTTGAAATGAGTTGCCCTTCCAAAGCATTGCTGAGGAAAAATACCATCAAGCATGCATAGAGCTATAAAGAAAAAATATAAAACATGAACATGCTATTGTTTTAACACATTTTAAATGGTATATTAAAATTCCTCCTTACTTTGTTCTCAATAAACCAAGTATAAAAACCAGGTGTACCAGTGCCAAGGTAAGAAAAGGGATTGAAGCCAGAAATGATCATAATAATCAGGAAAATTTTTGCAACTCCCAAGAAATGTGCGAGATACATTCGATAGGATGGTGGTGGATAATTTTCGCCTTGAACAATTAGATCGGGATACTTGTCTCTGATAATTTCAGCATATTGCTCGTACACCTTTCGATATCCTCACGAAAAACTGTTGAAGAAAAAAAATATAACATTCAGAATAAAGCAGGGCAATTCAAAATGACTTATTCGCTTCCTCCACCATATTGTTAGTCTATACTTGTCTTGTAAAATGCAAGTCAAATAAAAGCCGTACTTAAAATTATTAAAGCATAACAATTGAAATTTAAATGTTGAGCAACATGAATCGATACATATGCAAAGGTTTTTTATGAGTCTTTCCAGTATGGAATACTTAATTCCCAAATATTACTACGTATCTACCTAAAATTAATGTAATATAATTTCATGCACCTAGTCATAGTCTTATTAATATCTCATGTCTAAAGTGATGCTAATAGTGCAAGCAAAAACAGGCATACCGGTACCAATATTACTAAGCTGTGTTTGTGTAAAATACTATGATCGTTACCTCGCGAGTTATAATTATATCTTTAAAGAGGTTTGTAAAATTCTGTACTCTACTGATATAATTAATTTTGAAGCTTCCTTACAAGAATAAATGAAGACCACACTTTGAAATTTTAAAAAGAGATATTCGTTAGGCATACTAAAGGATCGACCAGAATCACAGGTACCAGTAGGTCTAAATCAAAGAGACACAAATTTCTTGCTGATTTCTGCAAGAACAAGTGTTCAGAAAAAAAATATACCAGAGGCATTTGAAAATTTGGCATTCAAGTGTTATCTCCAGTAGTCACTGCTTGACTGTTTGTCCAGATATATTGATGGAAATGGCTTGACCTGAGAATGAGCCCGCACTTATCTGCTTTTCGATACCGGTATGAGGTTATGGAACATATTTAACAAAATAGACATGTTTCCCCATCCCAGAAAGGGTATTGAGAATGATATACATTTTCTAATGTTTGAAAAAAATTAACCTTTTTGTCGTGTTCCATGAGTTACCATGTAGTAGCTATATACCCGGTACTCCGTGATTCCTGGACTAACTTGACTTTATTCAGCCTTCTGATTTTCTCTCCTATTCTACATTTTGCATTGCATTTATGGATATAAAATAGTGCAAGCTTAGAATTACTGAGGCCATATACCAACCTGACCCAATGTACAAAGTTTGAGAAGTGTTCACCAAACTGCTTTCCTGGAAAAATACTTTCCATGAGGAAAAAATGCATTGGATACCATGATATTGAGGAAAACCTTTCCCTTATGTCAAGTATTTTTCAAATTAACCGATGCATTTTTGTCAAGTATTGTTAATGCCAAATGATCTAAGTTTCAGTCTCTAGTGAGGAACAGAATCAAATATTTTAGCAAAATCCAGAGGGATTATTTCTTCAAAGTAAGACGTAGTAATGTATTACTCTGAAACGTTCTAAGAGTCATTCAATCTAGCCTAATGTTTCATTAAAAGATTATCAATGTTACAGCTCTATAAATGCAAAACAAAATGGAGAGTTCGTCTTTGAGAATTAGGCTACGAGTCTTTTTTATGAGAGAGGACACTGGTGGGTATAAGATCGTGGCCGATTTTAGTAGTACTGCCCCAGCATTCGCCTGGAGGGACCATGTGAACCAGGAAAACCATAGTGAAGGCAGCCGTACATGTACTTCAGGGATTGAACAACTGGGTCTACCGAATGCTAGATAGGAATGTTAACCACTTAGCTAAATTATAATTAGTAAACCTACTGTGTATAATGTTAATATGTTTACTAATTAGCAGTCAACGCTACAACCATGCTACAAGCACAATACTGAATAACCGGCTTTGGAATAAAACAGCAACAAAATTATAATATTTAGTGACCCCATTCTCAAGATGACTATGCATAATTGCTACAATGTTACAACAGTGATAGAAATATACTTAAAACGTTAGATTAGTCAATTAGTTTGGCTTGAAGCCTAAATTAAATTAAATTTATTCGCAGTATTCGTAAATGTACTAGCCAGATCCTTAGGATAACAACTACAAATGTGCTAAGCCATGCGAGGTCACAAGACCGAGTGATTACGACATCCTGCATGCATGCCCCAATACGAAGACCTTACCAAAACGCAAACTGTAATGTTGGACCCGAAAATCGAGCTAACTTGACTTTCGGTATTTCTTTAGGTGACGATCCATTTACTTCTGATCCTTGAAATAATTCTTTTGCCGTTAAAGATAAACAAAATATTAACACTGCCGCAGATAGCATACTCGCTACTTCGGCCATTTTTTGGCCTTGTGTTCTATCGACGGCGCTTCAACTTTCAGACTTTCATTTGCCCCTGCAACATTTGAGTTAGCAACCACCAATGACTTTCGTGTATTGCGTGATTGCTTTGCTTAGTTATAAGAAAAAATAAAAGTCAATAAATAAAAATAATTGATAGCCAATTAGGTTTACTTTATCCAATATTTATTTAAATTCACACAAAAAATATATGTATAATTAATATTACAAAGAAAGTACATAGTACATTAACGAATTAACCATATATACCGGTATAGCATGCAACAACTTCATTTGAATTAATGTGGCCAATTAAAATATACAATAAAATAAGCTAAAATACATATAAAAAAAATATTTGTTTCAAATTAGCTGTAATTCATTAATGGACTCCAATTTCGACATATGCACGAACTTTTGTTGCAATGGCCTCCACGGTAACCTCTCTCCCGACAATTGTCTGCACAAATCATACTGCTAGAACCCAAACATAATCGACGAAATGGACGGGGCCGCATGCCTAAAAAAAATTAAGAGTCAAATTTGTACTAACAATTCATAGAAATACTCGATGCTATATTTTACAGATCAAAATTGCCTACCAACGTCGTCATCAATTATTTCTTCTTCACTTTCTAAAAAACATTTGTGCAAAAAAACTTTGAAACGTTACAAAGTGTTGATGTACGATTAATGTAATATTTAAAAAAAGTTTTTTATCATTCTTACCTTGGCCAAATGTTGCAACAATGAGTGAAACAACCAACGTACATATAAATATTGAGAGCTTCTTTTTCATATCTTCTGAATAATAAAACGAAACAAAAATTTGTGACGAAATTACATTCATATTTCAGTGTATTTAACCATTAACATCACTTAATATAACTGCGGAATCATTTATTAACTTGGTAAAATTATAAATTTGATAATTTATTCCTTTAAATTGATAAATAGCTGCAGTTTATGGCAGTTAAACTCTGGCCTGGTTACATTGAGGCAAAACATCAATACCGGCACTTCACATTTTGAAAAAATGCAGTATTTCGGCTGAATATTTTTTCCTGGGATAATAACAATTTGGCAGCAATTGGGATAATCGATTTAGCAGCGGTTAAGTTGATTTACCATTAACGGGTAAACAACTATCCAACTTGCAAATACATAAATAGTAAAAAAAAGTTTGTAGTTGGCCAATTTGGTCAGTTAGTTACCCTTTAATAGAAAATCAGCTTGACCACAGTTAAACCGATTATCCCAATTATTGCCTAAAGTTTAGTCCATGAAAACATATTCAACTGAAATATTGCATTTTTTTAAAACGCGAAGTATTGAAGTTTTACCTTGGTATAACTACCATAAACTGCCATTATTTAGCAATTTAATGCAACAATTATTACATTTATATTTATTAAGTTTTTAAATGATTCCGCAGCTAAAACTGCAGAGAAATAGCTATAATTCAACATAAATTGCAACAGTAAATTGCTTTAAACCTCATCACAGAAATTATTTCTACAGTAGTATTTGATTGTGAATATATATATATACTGTCTACTCTGAAACAATAATAATAATAATAGTAATAAATGATTTACCTGTTTAAATAAATACTTTTCTAATAGGTACGATCACTGTGTTTCAAACTTCTCAGTATGTATAGTTCTCCCAAAGATAGTAATGTTGTTTTAAAAGGTATGAAGAATGATGCTGAAGACAGGAAACAAAAGTTGGTTACTGTACAGGTCATAGAAAAAACTCTTCATAAAGATTGTGGACAGTAGCTCATCATATATGACATTGCCATAATCCTAGAGCATAAAAGTATTTATATAAGCCAATCCCTGTCTAGTAAACAATAACCCCTCCCTTTGTGCATGCATTATGCATGTAATCTATGCACGGATAAAATTATGGAATGTGTGGATTTAAAATATGCATGGGTCAGTGAAAAAAGCTGATGCCTATGTACATGACCGGACACACTGCGAATTTATTATTTACACAAATTCAATTTAAAGGCTAAAAAATAATAAATTGATTGAATACGTGTCAGTGCTTAGATCTAATGCCTATGCGGCTTTTGTGGAATTTTATTTATGAGCGTGCATAATGACCAAAGCAGAATATCAATGCATGTCCAACATAAGGGGGGATGGTGATTGTGTTGTTCATGGCTCATAAGAAAATGTTTGCACTTTATTTCGACAACCAAAGGGTCTATCGATTTAACCAAAATACCAAATTCAAGAGAATGCTACTATATAGGTTGTGGTGAAGCCATTTACTTTGAAATTTTTGCCAATGATTTGATAAACTCAAAATATGGGCAGATTTACTTCTCATTATCTCTGTACCCTAGTAAAAAAAATCATAGATATCGTTTAATATCAATAGGAATTTGGAAATGGTATAAAATGACATTAAATGTTATTATTTGGTGGCCATTTTAGAATCACTTGGTAATCAAATGGCATTATATAGATGATAACAATCAGTAATCCACTCGCAAAAGCTGACAATTTTCTTTGCAAATTGAAAACATTTGCTATCATTTCTTATAAGCAATTCAAATAGTTGAGGTGAAATGATATTTGGAAATGGTATCAAATGATGTTTTTAGTAGAATATATATATATATATATATATATATATATATATATTTCCTCTCCATTTTTTTATTTTTAATGTCTTTGAAGTAAATAACTAATAAAGTGATCTGCAAAAACGTTGATGTTAAAGATTTTTTGGAAATGGCGCAATTTTTGTGCAAATGCACCCCATGCCATCATGCATTAGGAAGTACATTGAACATGCATTAACTTGGTACCATGGATGGCTATTACCATCAATCATCACCACAAAAATTAATCTTAAGATTTTGAGTCAAAATACAAGTAAAATAGGAAAACCCATTCTTAGAAATTTTTTATTAGTATATTCAAACAAAATTAATACATCCTGTACTACTTCAGTAAATACATGCTCTTTGGTATACATGTTCCAATAGTTGTTGCAAAGAACATTCTGGGGTTATCTTTCCGTATCACACTTTGATATCCAGATTATAGTTCAGGTCATAGCCTATGTCCTGCCTTGCATTATTCTTTTAGCGAAAATACTCAAAAATTGCACTAAACTGCAGATACATAGTATATTAATTCAAAATTGCCAGCATTTATCAAATAAGTTGATAATGGTTTTTTAGAATGGTCTGTTTGTTAGTTCAAGATATTCATAAAAGTTTTATAAAATCCATAAAATCTATTTACGTTGCAATTAATTAATAGCAACTTCCATATCACCTCAAAGCAAAGACAATATAGTATTTTAGTTTTCCAAACTAACAAATTGTACAGTCATTGCCAAGTTTAAAAATTAAAGGGAAAACCTCACTTATAGAAATAGTTTAAAATTAAAACATCGATCCTGTAAATCAAAGTTGATGTTGCTGCCACCAACGAGAAAGTTATTTTTAAAGTGGAATACGACCCTATATATAGAAAATAATATTTTTCTTCCAAAATTTCACAACTACGTTATGCTTAGTTGTTTAATAATAAATTAAAGAAAAAAATAATAAATGGTCGAAATACCATTGACATATTAAGGACGTCTTCAATGCACGTGCAAAATGATGAACAGTTAGTATTATCTGCATGTACAAAGCACCACGTTTGGGAACAAAAGAATGGGTTTATGACATCAACAACAGTCTCTTTTAAGGAAAAGCAAACAAATTTAAGGAATAGTGTTTTTTCAATGAATACTTTTTATATATATCCACTTTAATATTTTTTTGGCTAAATTTTAACAATGACTTTCTACAAAGTGCGACTTTCATTGTATACCGGTCCAGTATGCATATATGTACAATCTCATTCATGCTTTTATACATTAATTCTGACGAAAAGCTAGAATAATAAGGCACAAAGTGATACTTACAAATACATTTGAATTAAGACCAATCATTTTGAATAAACTTTGTCACATCATTTTATGCATGCATGGATGAGAAACAAGTGCAATGAAGTTAATATATAAAAACAAAATACTGCGCTGAAAACGTGCAGGTTAATAGCCTATATATTTATAATCCTATTTATGAAGTGCCTCATTTCTGGACAATTTTTTTTAATAAATGTAAGACTTTGGCTGGACTAAATATTTATTATCTGATTCTAATGATTTAATGAGGTCAATGGCTTAGTATATATTTTAAATCTATTAATTTTCTGAATATTTTTAGCCACATACTTAGTACATGCCTAAATAATTACACAATAACTTAAAATAATACCACTTAAAACCATGCCTAGACAATTTTAAACCAAATTTGGCCATGATACCATGCATTTGACAAAAACATTATTGTTTCATTGAGTTATTTTCGATTTTATATATATACAACAATAATTTAATTCTACTAAATTAATAGAAACTTTCTTAAAACACAGGAAATTTGATAGTTATAATATGCATGTTTGTTTGTTTTTATTAAAGAAACAATATCCTTTTAAGCTGTAACTCCTGTTTTCTTTTCTAATTTTCAATGTAAAATAATGTCACACCCATCCTCTAAGTGAGGTAATTTCCTCAGGTATAAAACACAGCAACATTTTACTTTAAATGAATTGTTTATATCCGAAAGTAACTTCAACTTGATGTTATAATATTTTGTCTACAATTATATACATAAGGTAAGAAAAAGTAAAACCTTGAAATTAAAATTATATATGTAAAAAAGGAGTAATATAATATCGTTCCCTAGCTGTTTAAATATTTTATGCATGTATAGTTTATCAAAAATTTAAAGCAAGCAAACAAAACGTGTTAAAAATTGCAAATATAAAATTGCAAAATTGATAAATAAAGGTGTCATATCCCCTCTGTAATACTGAAATATCCATTATTATTAGCTTAGGTCTTGTGTCAAAAAAGGTATTTTTAGGCATGAAATTTATAAAAGAATTCTTCATGTCGTATTTACAGGATTAACTATCCGAAACTCACAAATCCAGTCTAAATGAAGAAATTTGGACTCCTACTTTACACCTTTGGATTCTTGTTGGCAATTTTTTCCTCAACAACAGGTAAACAATGGCTAAATTATTATTATACTCTGTAATAAACTCGCTTTGAACTAACCATGCATATAAGTCCAATAACATCATTATCTATTGAGATGGAAAGTCCATTTAACATACATGTTCATGTGTATGACCCTATGAGAAAGCTTGTGAAAACCATATTTGAAAACATTGAGCCGTTTTAGAAATACGCGTGTTCCGAAAGATGACAATAGTGAAAGCTTGTGAACTGCAAAGTAGTTAAAGGGGAAGATTACCCTAGACAATTTTTTTTTCAATAGCAAAGTAAAAGAAAACCAATAGTATCCCTAAAATTTCACATCTATGTTATGTATTATTTTAGGAAAATTTAAAATAAATTTGAAATGAAACTGATGTTGACGTCATAGCCTTTTCATTCGAGCACTGAGCACATTGTTCTTTGCTCCAATGAACAGATCTATAACGTCATCATCAGTTTCATTTCAAATTTTTTTAATTTTTTATAAAATAACTATAAGCATAACATACATGTAGTTCTGCATTATATAGCAGATCATTTTAACACCTTTGAATTTCAATTTAACATTACTACACTTCGTTTTAACACTTTTTCGCTTGACTTTTTAAAACGCGTATCAATAAATTAAAAATATTGAATGTTATAAATTTAGGTTCATCATAAACAAGCATAATGACAACTTTACACATTTAAGTAAATATAATAATAGTTATAAATGATACTTACCTTACCGTACATGTTATATACTATATTATAATTATATAATTTATAAATTATATATGATATACAAATTATATAACATAATAATTATATATGTGTAATATTGAATCAATAATTATATTGACTTTAAATTATTATACTCGTATTATTATATTTATATTTATATGCTAAATATATAATTATTTATATTCTATTATACTCTCCCTGACTTTCCAGGTGAGTTAATAATTGTAAATGCATTGATTAACCTAAACTAAAATTAACATTATTTTAAAGTTATTTTAAAAAAAATTAAAATAAATTTGAATTGAAACTGTTGCTGAAGTCATCTACCCACACATTCAAATAAAGATGAATTAACTCACGTGGGTTTGTTCCAAAATGTTGTGCATTGCACGTGCAAATTACACTTGGTGTTCTTTAACATGCACATGCATTGAAAAAAAAGTAGTAATGCGACGTCATTTACATGGCCATGGTATTTCGACCATTGCTTAATTTTTCTTTGATTTATTATTAAAAACTAAGCATAACACATTTGTGAAATTTTGGGAATAGTATTTTCTTGATGAATACACTTGTGTATTCAAATATAAACAAATTTTGTGTAGGGTGGTCATACCCTTTAATTAAGTAAAATTATCAACTGCACCATGCAGCTGAAATTTTCATACTATCGCAATTTTGTCAAATACTACAGAATTACTATAATTAACCATTTTTACTCCTTATCTTATGACTATGAGAGTAGCCTATGATAGTTTTCTAAATTAATGTTGTCAATGCATGCATTTTCGAAATCTATAAGTACATAGGCCTTTACGGAGCCAGCAGTATTTAGGCTAATACTTCATGTATATATTTGATAGAATGCCTAGAAGATGACGATCCTGATTTCGATCCTGGTGACTATACCAATGAGGATATTAATCAAGATATTTCTGAAGATGAAGATCATTTCGAAGACAATGATGACTATTTATTATTAACTGATGAAGATGTTAATAGCGATGCTAATGATTATCAAAACAACAACGTAGATGATAATGATGAAGAATTGGACATTCGCTCTGTCCAGATAGATGACCTAATGTCTCCTCAAGATGACGTCCAAAATGACGATTGTAAGTGGATTTTTGCATCTAAATTACAATTTATCATCGATTGACAGTGTGTTATTTTTACTTTTTTTCCAATTAGTTGAGAAAAGGGCTTGGACCTACAAATGTGAACAGAGTGAATGCAACCGACGATGTCTGCAATTACTAAAGTTACCTCATGGCGAGTGTGGACATAGAGGGAAATGCTATTGTCGGCGCAAGCCTTAAGATTATTCAAAAATTCCTGTAAGAATAATATCATTTGAGATCAATTTTTAATGTTTTACTATTTGCTTTACCCGTGCAATATATCGTGTTAT
>JAQFYV010000710.1:0-10417 GCA_034695065.1 Choneiulus palmatus | reverse complement strand
TAAAAAATATACTTTATTTGGGCAATAAGGATAAAGGATACTTGAAAGAGGGGGTAAATAGATAAGTCTGTAACATTGTTCTTAAAAATTTTGTCAGGCAGGTGGTTTGTGTCTAGCAAACAATGTAGCAGATACGTTGAAGCAACAACATCCATGCAAGGAAATGATGAGACAGGGTCAGCCCCTTTACCCTGACCTCTTGAGTCGTAATGACTGGAATAAATCTGGGCTGCAGAAAAATATCAGCTGCTATGAGGGTGGCACACGTCAGAATTATAATTTCAAATGGAGGGTGTTTTTCTCTTAAATGTAAATTATTTCTAACTAGGCTAGTTGATCCAGGTCATGAACCCTGGAAATCCCTTGTAATTAATTATGTTTCAAACTAATGCGTAATTAATGTTTTGAGTTCCCTAATGATATCAATCCCATTTATTAGAATTTAATATGAATATATATATATATATATAATTTTTTTCTTTCAAAATGCTCACTATCTGTTAAAAAATGAGTTAATTGCTGAATTAATATTGTGTGGTAGTGGAATTAGTCACACATAGACAAGTATAATATGCAAACCCTAAAGTTATATTTTTATGAAATAGCAATATTGTATTAAATAATTTTAAAGTAGACCCTCCATTAGGTTTACAATTCACAGAATTGGGTCTTATACAAGTATGCTATAAGAGCCAGAATTTGAATTCTAAATACGAATTTATGTTTTGTGCTATTGAACATTTTTTTGTGGAATATGATCATAAGAAATTAATGTAACATATTTAAAATATGTTAACTGACTTTCTAAAAGTTACATCAGCACAATGAATCCAATTTATCTGTATTACCATCTAGTGTCATAGCCATGCAGAGACTCTAGTCAACTTATGTTGCTATCCAGTTCACTCTATTGTTAAACAATGTATATAGTAGTATTATTTACAAATTTCA
Organism: Choneiulus palmatus; assembly: GCA_034695065.1. Classification (NCBI taxonomy): domain Eukaryota; kingdom Metazoa; phylum Arthropoda; class Diplopoda; order Julida; family Blaniulidae; genus Choneiulus; species Choneiulus palmatus. The sequence goes on along the minus strand of JAQFYV010000710.1, from coordinate 9,466 downwards.
TCATCAAATGCCACGGTGCTAAAGTTAGGTACACCACAGCATTTATAAGTGTGTTATAAGATTGTAATAAGTTTCTGGTATGTGTTTCTGGAGTACATGTATATCAAACAGCATTTCTCTTTTATGTTACATCTCTCATTATTCTGTAAAACTTCAATTGGAGCGAAGCATAGTTTTGTGAGAGTTAATTTGCAGTTCCCTTATTGGCACTTGAATAGCACTTAGGAGTGCTTGTTAGATCTTCTATATTCTATTATTTTTATTTTGTGTGCAGTTTTTCCCATACGTGAGTTGTATGTGTAATGCCTTCGTCTAGTTATGGCTATAATGCATATACACCCAGTTGTGACAAGTTATTTTGAAACTGATGCCTCAACTGACCCATATATTTCCTAAGACTTTTCAACTTTCTTGTTATTTTGCTGACAAAGCTCTATTACAAACAAAGAATATGAGGAGAAATTTGTCAGCATACGCAAAATCGATTTGCCTCATTAATTTAAGCCTTTAGACTGCTTTTGTATGTCCAAACATTATCCTTCTTGCTTTTGGGATGGAATCGATACATGCATGTACAAGGACTTTGAAAGTCTCGACAGTTTTAAAATACCAACAAGTCTTTCACTGAATTTTTTTTCTTCTTTCTGAAATAAAAAATAATGCTTTTTTCAAGACTTTGTGGCCAATATTGTTTAATGAGCAGTGTGACCACACATGAGAAAAACAACTTGATATCCTGTTCATTTTTTATGAAGTTTTTCTTGGAATGTCGTAGTTGAACTTGTAATGAAGACATGAACTAAGTTCAATTCAGAATTACTTGATAATTAATAATGATTATATTTTATGTGTATCATGGTTAGTGATATCGGTGCACATTGGCAAATAAGCAGTAGGCCTACTTGTAAACATGTGGGTTTTAACATAAGAAAAGAACTTTTAAGGTAACATTTCCCCTGTGCTAAACGTATTACAGTCTGTAAATGTTTTAAATGTATTAACTGTGTTAAATGTATAACTTGCAACGTATGTTTGCACTACTGGTTTGTTACCTTTCAACGGATGGTTAAAGGGGAACGGCATACCATAAATAGTTATTTTTAAACGATAGATCATATCTAAAAAAAATCAATAGCCAAGTTCTTTTGCAATTATGTTCACTTTAATGTTTAATTTATTTAATAGAAAACAAAAAACCTGAAAAGCTGAGACATACACCCTGTATAGTTCATAGAGCACTTCACTGAAACCTTCCATCCAACCATGCATCAGTAATTTTTTGCACGAGTAAATGTCTGATGAGTAATATTGAATGGAAATTTGCAAAATAAAAAACGTAAATATAACTGGAGAAATTTTTTTAGTGTCCTAGTTTCATAATGGTTAGGATTTGTAGTTTTTATTATAAGAAAAACATGGATTGCAATTGTGCCTTATATAAAAGACTTGGGCTGATTTTAAATAAAGTTATTGGGGCGTCTGGCTACTGTTCAGATCTCACTTTCTCAATTGGCCTATAATAATAACATGCTTGGACTTAAATTGTTTTGTATCTTATAGATATTTATTCTTTATTTGGTCTTTTCTGGGAATTTTACAATTGAATTTATCAAATGAGATTATTCCATCTTTGTAAATTACCTTATATGCCATGAATGTAAAACATATATTTATAAAAATTTTCTTTTTTTCTTTGCAGAAAAATGTATCGGAAGAACTCTTGGCTAGAGCCTAACAGATGCCAATCCTGCTATTTCTGTGGCTGGGCCATTGTCCTATTGACAATTTCTCTACAGCTGAATTTCACTTTTGGAAATAAGAGTAAGTGGCGTCATCTGTAATGCTGTGTACAAATGATAAGTGCCAACATTAGCTTCCTGAAATACCAAAGCATTTTTTGTGCATGAACATGTGATATAGTGTGCAAGGCAAATGAACCTTCTCATTAAAAAGTTATGCCTCTTTTTTAATAATGGAAATAGCCAATTAATTATAAATGGCGTCTGTGCAAATAAATGGATTAGGCTAATGTCGAGCTTTCAACAAAATCCCCCCTCGTCTATTTTAATCCAATTCCATCTAATAAAGTGCAGTTATTTTGGTGCCTAATCAAATTGCGTTTTAAATTATACTTAAACCTAGTTGCACCCTTAATTAAATTATTGGGTGGCACGCGGCATTTTCTTACCTAGACTACCCTTCAACTCTTTGAAGACTCTGCTTTTTTAAGTCTGAAAAAGGTTGTGCAAGCCTATAGACTGATTACGTAATGCCTTGGAAAACTCAACAGTTCTTATGTTGAAAGACAGTTGAATGATTATTCTGAGAATTTTCAACTTACAAAACTTCTGTAGGGTCATCCACTAATTGTGGGGACGCAAATTAGGACTAAAATTATAGGATGTAATGATTTGTCATAGATGGGTCTATTCTTCCTTAACTTAGTCAAAACAGAACTCTGAAAAAAGACAAGTTTTGAAGTGTTGTTATAGACTTCAATGTTACCACAACTACATTATTCTTTTCTCAATTAAAAGGGGAAAACCACATTAGAAAAAAGCATTTTTTTTTTCAAGAGTAAACATGAAAAAATGGCATTACCAAAATTTCACAACTATGTTATGCTAAGTTATTTAATAGTTAATTAAAGAAAAATCAATTAATGGCGGAAATACAATTGACATGTAAAAGAATTAAGCCAAATAAGTCACATTTTGCAGTGCACGTGCAAATCCAGGAATCCCAAATGTAAATTGCACGTGCAGTGCCACGTGATTTTTTTCTCCAAAATGTGGTACATTGCACTTGCAAGTTACATTTATATTTTACGGATTTTCACGTGCACTGCAAAATGTGGCTTCTTTGGCTTCTTTTACATGTCAATGTATTTCCACCATTAATTGATTTTTCTTTAATTTATTATTAAATAGCTAAGCATAAGATAGGTGTGAAATTTTGGTAATGGTATTTTCTTATTGTTTACTCTTGAAAGAAAAATACTTTTTTCTAGGGTGGTCTACCCTTAAAGTTTTGTACATAAAGAACTAACTCATAATTAAGTATTATATATTTAATGCATAAAATTATAAGGAAACGATACCCAGATTGCAGTCTCTGATTACTAGGGTATTTACATATTTCTGGATGGCCCATCAATGAACGCAAACAGAAATTACAATAGTCTCCACAATAACCTGGTTCGTTAAAGCGCCCTCTGGTGAGCCTTTTTTCCATGAGCTAAACTTGGAATCAATCTTCCATACAAAATGGCGGCAACATATAGTACACTGAGCTGCATCATCGATTGGAAGGCCACATGATTTTCTCAAACTTTAGCCATGAAATAAAGAAAGTATTTTCTGTCCTCTATATTAAATTTTGTAAGGCCAATATGACATGCTTCAGATTCTTGTTGCACCAGCGATGAACAAGATCAAGAACAGATGCCGATATTTTTTAAACTTACTTCTTTCATATAGGTATACACAACCGTGTGTGAAACGCCTTTTGGAAGGCTGACCAGAGGGCACTTCAATGGACCCGGTTATTGTGAATCAAAGTATACTCCATTTGTGATTTAGTAGGGCTGTACAGATAAAAAATTGCTTAACTCTTGAAATCCATGCTATTATATTTAATTATAAGCACATAATTTTGTACAAAACTGACATCTCAACGAATCTTAAAACAACTGTATTATTATTAATAATACTAGCAAGAAATTATGCATGAAATGGGGATTGCCAACGAATAGGAAATTTGTAGGTACCAATTTGGGTAAAAATGTATTCTTGTCATAAAGTACTGAACTCCTCCTTTCTTGCACGAAAAACCAATTCCTGAAGTCATGGGAATATTTCTAGAACCATAAAGAAGTCAGTTTATTGATGTTTTACTTTCAGCGATCATCCTAAATTTATCAGTTTAATTTTTTGTTCTTGTTCTTGTTTTTTATAGTTCAACAGAAATTCTTGATAGAACCTGCTGATGTAACAGTAATTAAAGGCACGAATTCAGGAGTTTTTCTGCCATGTGTTGTTCAAAACAAAGTTGGACAATTGCAGTGGACACGCAGCGGATTTGGACTGGGCACCACCCGCGACTTGGTCAACTTCCCAAGATACAAGATGGTCGGTTCGGACGAAACTGGTACGAAAAAGTTACTTGACCCCCTGTCATAATTCAAATGGGAAAAAAAAATGATTCCCATTTGAAAAGTGTATGAGAAGCACTACATTAATGCATATTTGCGGTTTTTTATTTTTTTCTTGTAGGAAATTATTCACTTCATATTTTCCCTGTGGAATTGGAAGATGATGGAGATTACGTTTGCCAAATGATGGCAGCAGAAGGGGTGGAACCAGCCCAGTCTCGAAGTGCCAAACTTATAGTTCTAGGTAAGACAAACTCCTCATAATTCATTGACAGGGTTCATACTGACCTGAAAGTCATGGAAGAAGAATTTGGTCAGAAAAAGTCAAGGAAATTCTCAAAATAGAATAAAATTTGGGAAATTTAAATTAATGTGTATGTCATGAATAATTTAATGCAGTGCACCTGTGTGGTACCTTGTGTTCACATTCCAAGAATGCAATATTAAATTGTCACTAACATTATATTTGCAAGTAAGAAATTACTAGTTATTTTCATTTTAATTCATTAATATTAGGCCTACTAAATTTCATAATTCATGTAAACATCAGGGAGATTTTATTTTGGTAAGAAAAATTGTTATTCTGGTCAGGAAATCAGAGAAATTTTGAGTTTTGGTCAGGGAAAGTCAGGGAAAATTTGAACTTATGTTGAGGGAAAGTCAGGGAAGCCAAATTAAAAATACAATATCTGTTGCATTTCTGTTTTTTCTGCAGTGTTGAGTCCCAATACGAACATAATTATTGCAGAAATTTGTTGTAAACTTTCTTTTTGCAACGGTACTTTTAGTAGGCAAAAACAAGACTCCACTCCCTACTGACGAAAATGTAAACCGATAGCGCCATTTTGTAGGGATTTCTTTAAATTGTTTGGCTTTTTTTAATACTACACAAGCAGCACACAATAGTTCCATGTCATTGATTTAGGTTAAAGGAGGTTTCTGGAGGATAACATGTCCAGTTGATTATTTTGTCATTCTTGCAATGATAAGCTGTTAATTATCAGCTATAGTAGCTGGAGTTGCCCACAGAGGGCATTCCATTGTAATACAACAAAGTTTTTAATGAACTTTAGTTAAAATCCAATTCACTTTAGCTTTAAACAAATACACAGTCCAAACCAACCAAAATTGATTAATAAAGTTTGTAACTAGATGCAGGCGTATACCTAATCCTAACTATTAAAGTGTCAAAGCAGTCTCTTACTTTGGAAAACTTAAGATTTATCCGAATCAAGACTCAAGTAGGATTCTCTACAGGCAGCTTGAACGGTCATTTAAATCTGTTTCTAAGGGCAATTCAGCTAAATTCTCTTAAATGCTCGTATAAACGTAGTGTTTAGTGCTAAAGGGAACCTATTAAAAGTTTGTTATTACCTTTCAGTGCCTCCTCAACCGCCGGTAATTGTGCAAGGGAGTGCACTTCAGACTACTGCTGGAATGCAATTAAGCTTGGAGTGTGAATCTAGGAATGGAAAACCAGCTGCTCAGGTAAAACGCAAAACAGTTTTCATAGTTTTAAATTGTAATTAATTTTATGTTGATTTTTCGGTCCATCTTCTTAACTCCGCTACAAACATTTCCCCGCGGTTTACACAAACTGCAATCGATCCAAAAATCCATTCAAGTTTTCTGCATTCAATCGGTAAATACAAGCCCTTAAAAGTAGCAGGAAAGCACTTTGGATTTATTTCTTCTATCTCTTTTTCGATTCCTATCGTTTGTCTTTTCTGTGGAATCCAAGGGGATAGTTACATACAGTTTATTAAATTTTATTAACAAGAAAGTATAGGGAAATTCCTCGTTTTTGATTTCCTACATTTGGTATCGATTGATTGGCTTAGATGTTTAAACAAAGTGATGGCTACTTTTATCCTTACTTTTAGTTAAAAGGGGAACTGTACCCTAAGAAAAGTTATAACTAAACGATAGAACCGTGGGTGCCCGCAGATAGAGGCAATGGAGGATTTTCCCAGCTATTAGGCATATGTGACATAATACTGCTGCATTTTTTTAATGTCAAAAATAAATTATTATATAGTTATTTTTAGAAATACAATTTCAAAAAATACCAAAAGAAATGAAACTGACAGCATTTCAAAAAGGTGACGTTAAAGAATTGTGATAAATGCCAGAGGCTTGACGAGAAGTTGCCTGGACTTCAGTTTCTCACACAATAAAAAAAAACAATTTTTTGTTAATGTTTTTGTAGGTTGTTGTTGTTTTGAGAAATGTAATATTTTGTGTAGTTAAGTCCAATTACTGTTTATGAACTCCATTTTATAATTTGGTGGTCATGTAACTTCTTTATTAGAATCAGTGTGATTTTTTATTACTACTACCAAATGCACTTTTTTTTTTTTTTTCCATTTGATGTCTAAATTTGTCTCCAGAACAAATGCTATTACAGGCATTAACTCTGAAACTATCCCATTTATTTTATTAAAAAAAATTCTTTCACCAAGTAAGAACTGAAATATGTAATTATTTAAAAATAGTGTCTGCGTAACTGCGCCAAGTATAAATTAAAATTAGGGTTAACAGTTTATAAACATTATGCCTAGCCAAGAAAAAGTCAATGTACTGAGCATAGCATAACCAAATCTGGAATGTGAGGCAATATTTATATTTATAATTTCCTAAATTCTAGATCTGAATAGCTCTAGGTTTACCAGGTGATTGTGAACAGACAGGCAGTTTGTTTAAAAGTGTATGTTAAGATGAGGTCTTATAGTGCAATGTGTTATTTCCCTCGGAGGTGGTAAAAGGAAGTAATGTATAAACAAATAGAAACTAAATAATTTTGTCTACAAAACAGATGCCAGTCATGTCAAAATTTTGTTAGAAGGAAGTATGGATTCTGAAAAGATCAAGCCCAGTAGCTAGTTGGCCACATTTTAGTATTGAATTATGTGGTCCACATAGAAAACCAATTTGAAGCAATTAAATTAATTAAAAATGAATTATAGAAAAGCTGTACCTCTATAAAAATTAATTTTATATAAGTACCTTGCAGAAAATGTTATTAAAAGTCATATCTCAAGCACAAAAGGTAAATTTAATATTTATAATTAATAATAAGGAAAATATTAGCATCTTTTGCTTTTATTAATGCACGTGCTAATTACACTTGGCAATTTTAATTTGCACGTGCATTAAAAAATGTGGGTTGGAAGCCTATAACAAATTTTGCCAGGATCCCCATTATGGCTTTGAAAATCGTTATTCATTCAAAATGCATCTATGTAATTCATATACCAAATGATATTTACCAGAAATACCGTTTATTAGTTGGGAATGATGACTGTGATAATTGCCCATAGATTTTGCACTTTTGCACAGCAACCAAAGGACCCACAGACATAATAATAATTCCAAATTGAAGATAATGTTAATATCTAGGTATTGACAAAGCCCACTTTCCAAAAATTGTCCCCAATATTTAAATAAAAGTTAAAGTATGGTAAGTTTGGATTTTAAGGATTTTTTTTTTTTTTGCTCTTCACAATTTTTTTTTTAATTTTAGAGTTACTTAGGCACAAAAGAAGCCTATCTAGTGTATTCTGCTTCAATTTGGTATTTTTATAGCTTTTAAGTAAAAAAGCTAAATTAGTTTTTTCGAAAATTGCGCTCTATGCTAACCATTAGAAAGTGCAGTGAATATGCATTTGATAATGGCTTTCCATAGTTTTGCTTTTGACGTATTGATTGTGCTGCCATCTAACATACCTGAATCCAAAATGACGTTTACCATCACCCCCGCGCCTTAAATTTAATACTATTTGATTAAATATGGGATAAAGTATGACTATAAATTATATAGCCCAATCCAATTAAATTAATTTTTAATGGGTATAACAGTCGTTTAATTTATGGAAATTTCAAACTATGGGCAAATTCTCAAATGGGTATAATGTCACTAGCTGAAGTTTGAAAATTTTATAGACAAAGTGTTTGTCTTCACCATCTGGTTCTTCTATTGATTTTTTTCAAATCAATTTAAAATATTTTTGTGTTTTTCTAAAATTCTGAAATAAGCCACTCTTCCAATTAAATTCGATTCAGCAGCAAATTGGTTTTTCACTCCTTAACATTTTTATTGAAATGTTTTCCTAGATCTTTCTGGGAATGTTTTTATATTCAAGTACATATATAATCATGTCATCAACCTTAATGGGCTTTATTTGAGCATTATATCCAATAATAAGCTATACCCACTTTTGTCGAAAATTTAATTAAAAAAATGGTGGGTTTGGTTTTCAAGCTTGTCACTGGCAGCTTGAATTTTATTAGTTTATTGACCTCTGCAATTGAGAACCTGAAACTGGATATGCAAATTTGTGGTATAAAAAGGGGGGTTGTAATTAGCTAATAATCAATTACACACTAATTAACTGATTGACATTTTTTAAATTTTATTCAGCAAAATTCTAGGAATTTTTGCATACACTTAATGCAGATGGATGGAGCATGGACAACCAATTTAGCATTTTATCTCTATAATTTTCTTTAATGCCTAAAAACGTGATTTATTAATTCAAATGAAACCTAGCAGCTTAAAATTAGCAACTTTGAAACATGCAAAAGCATCACTCATGTCATGCAGAATTACATCTGTCGAAATTATCAACACACCCTGCTAAAATAACATCGCCATTGTTTATATAGGCTATTATTATTAACTTCATTTCAACGCTTGAAAACCACGATGTATGAGCATTTAATAAGGCATAATTCCAGCATGGAAAATGTGGTCCTGTAATGTCTATCATCAATTACAATGCTTTCCTGTCTGATTGTGAAATTCTGTCACTGCCTTCATAAAGTGCACAATTTTAACATTCATAATTTGAAACTTTTCTGCGCTAATGTAAGCAGTATGCTATTCCTATTGGCAGTATACTGCATATTGGTGGCAGCAGAGGCGTACCGAGGGGGTAGTGGGGGGTCTGGGAGGTCCCCCCACCCCCACCCCCCCAAAAAAATTATGAATACACACTGATGTCAGCAACAGTCGCAATACAAATTTATTTAATTCTTTATAAAATAAATCTGGGCAACATAGTTGTGAAATTTTAGGAATAGAATTTTTAATGTATACAGATGAAAGAATTATTTTTCCTAGGGTGGACTTCCCTTTTAAATGAAAGTTAAACCATTGTGTTGTAATGACTGGTCTAATATGTACCTGGGATGTCTATTGATATGCTCTATATAGACTAAGGGTTAGAACTAATTCAACTAATTACCCTACAGTCAGCAATTAAATGCCAATTGGTAGGGGGGTAATCTCACTCTCAGGATAACTATCCTATT
>JAQFYV010000709.1:0-10417 GCA_034695065.1 Choneiulus palmatus | reverse complement strand
TAGTGCAGAAAACTGATCCTCAACTCATTAAAAGTATGTAAATATTCTTAATTTAAGATTTTAATGATCCACATAGATACTAATATACAGAAGCAGGCAATAACAGACTAAAAAGAATACGTTGCCTAGTTAGGATTGTGGCTTATTACTTACACAACGACGCTTGGAAATACACATTCTTGGTTGCTATGTAGTTAGGATTACGGTTTTACCCACAATCTTTAACTTATTAACAAGGTGTATTTCAAGAAAATGCAGCGGATGAATACTTTAGATTGGTGATTCACCTCAGTCTGTTAAGGTGAATACTACTGTAGAAAGCTCTAGTGCTTTCATCTTAAAGGGGTAATCCCCGCTAAAAAGTACAACATATCAAAAATAGTGCATATTCAAGTTTTGACAACTATGTTCAGTCTAAGTGTTTTTTAAATAAGAAGAGTAAAAACGGTTTTATGAGACACCATATATCGTCAAGTGAAATCAATCGATTACGAAGCCCCTCTTGGCCGAGGCTAAGAAAAGGGATTTTGTCATCGATTGACGTCTCTTGTCCCACAAAACCGTTTCTATTTCTTTCTTATTGTTTTTTTCTTTTACACTAGATTGAACATAGTTGCCAAAACTTTGTTATGTACTATCTCTTATGTTCTATCATTTAGAAATATTTTTTTAGGTGGACTTTCTCTTTAACTTGCAGAAAGCACATCCATAACAATTATAATGTAGACCTAATATCACCAACCTCAGTTTAAGCATTACATAATACTTGAGTAGTCCCTAACCTCGATGTTTAATGGCTCAATATTTCTTGAGCTGAAATATCATCGCTAACGTGGCACACTTACTGCGGATCCACCCTGCTTTTCTGTTGCGGCTTTTCTTCTGGCAAGTGTCTTGGCCATTTCGTCCATCATACTAGCCATCCCACCCAGACGTGGTCGTTCCATCGTCCCAGACTTTAGTGTTCCATACTGATTCTCACTGTCAGAACCCTGTTCAAATTAAGAGTGATTAATTGCTCATTAGATTGAAAACATTCCACATTTTGCAAAAAAATTCACAAATCCTATACCTTGCCGAGAGACGTCCTTCGCAGTTTTGCATTCATTAATGCAGAAGCGAGGGATCCTCCGCCACTCTCTCCATCAGAATCCCCTCCCTGCATTGCTCCTGGTTGAGGCGGCGGCGGTGGAGGTGGTGGCACCTTACAGGGAGGTGCCGGAGGGGGTCCGCCGCTTATATTAGATATGGGCATGGGTGGTGGTGGCGGCGCCTGGGGCCCCGAAGGTGGTGGTGGCGGTGGTGGTGGAGCAGGAGGCTGCATTCCAGAGGGTGGCGTGGGAGCCGGAGGAGCCGAGGAAGTCCTATGATGGCCGGCCGAGGAATTGATGACTGCGGCAGGTGGCGGTGCTGCTGCAGGAGTAGGAGGCCCGCTCATGGAGTGATTGACATCTACGTAACCAGCAACCGGTTAGTTATATACAGATTGATAGCTTTCGGCATGCAGAATAGAATATCATATATTTACAAAATACACACAAATGCACAACGAAAATATTAAAGAGGAAGATCAATCTAGAAAATGCTATTTTTCTTTCAAGAGTATTCATTAAGAAAATATTATTCCTAAAATTTCATAACTATGTTACATATATAGTTATTTTATAAAAATTAAAATTACTTTGAAATGCGACAGTTGCTGATGTCATAGAGCCGTCCATTAAAACAAAGAAGAATGTACTCACGTGATTTTGTTCCAAAATGTGGTACATGCACGGGCAACTTACAATTGGTGCTCTTTAATTTGCACGTGCCTTGAAAAATGTGGGTCTGCAATATCATTAAGATGCCAATGATATTTTGGGCATTAATTTTTTCTCTTTAATTTATTATTAATTGATTAAGCATAACATAGCTTTGACATTTTGGGAATAGTATTTTCTTAAGGTATACTTTTTTAAGGAAATTACTTTTTCTAGGGTGGCCTTCCACTTTAATTATTAAAAGATAAAGTAGATAAAAATTATGAATTCTTTAAGTAATATATTACATACTTTGCTGAGGCATGTGTTGATTCATCATTCTTCTGTCGCCCATCAACATTTCGTCTCTCGGCATTTGATTTCTACAAAATGAAGACAACCGACTCATATTGCAAATGCCTTTTACCACAGGAAAAAATGAGTAACACTAAACGATCATGGGGCAAAACAACTGCAACTGGCTGTTAGGTACACTTTGAAATGTGAATCATCATCCTTTGTGACCATTAATTGGTAGACTGTAAATGGAAACCTAAACTAAAACATTTTTTCCCTAGTGTTCCTATTGCTCTCGGGTTAAGAGAATAATAACCAGATTGAGCTATATAATTGGAACTTTACCCTATCCTACCTTAATCGTACCAAAATTCATAAAGTCCTCTGGTGAGCCTTTTATGCATAAACGAAGCCTAGTACCAATCTGCCTATTCTCTATACAGTAGGAGGTCGTTAAAACACTCGGTTATAATGAATTCCATTTTTAATTACTTTGGTTGGAAATGCACTTACTTGGGGCTAAATAAGTTTGGCTATGATGAACTTACAGTTAAATTTTGTATTATTTTTCATTATTTTCGTTAAATTTCTACCGATTTGGTTTTGCACTATCGACTTCATTTTGTACTACTGATTTCGATTTGCACTGCCAATTTCTTTTTGCCCCGCTAACTATATATTATACAACAGATTTCGTATTGGATTGCTCGACAACATTATCAACATTATGACGGTGAATATAAGCAAGCATTGCCGTAATGCAGTTTTAAAGTGGGAGATTTGGTGGTTCTGATTAATAAATTAAAAAAACCATGTCCACGAGATAAGAGACGTAACAAGGTTCTTGGGGGCCGGTATATAAAATCCATAACGGGTCGCTTAATATAGGATTGAGAAGGTTAGGTGCACCATAATACTGTGGGGCCAGTTTTGCATACCCTGCACCACTTATTACCAACAGAGGGCTTTATGTTTCGGCAAGGTGAGGGTAGGATCATAGCTTTCTATTTTGTACATGACCTAGCCTACTGTTCTAGTAGTGAGAAGCATATAGATGGCGCTTTAGAATGGGTTATTTCGTATGGCATCAAATTGCGTCGTTCATATAATATCTTTTGTGCAAAACAGCGTATCGCCAAATATTGATACACACAATACAATGAGATTCAATGCGCCATCTGCAATGCCTTTCACCCATCCATTGAAAAAGCAACATAAGGTTAGCCCATGTGTAATATAGAAGGTTATGGTAGCATAGCATATACCATCACTGAAACCATCCGGAATTTTGAAAATATATGTTAAAATTGTTCGCTGCGGTCCCAGTACAGGCCTAATTGAAACTCATTTTGGCTACAGCTAAGCTAGCTGATAGTCAATATTGTATTCTTCCTCAAAGTAAATTGCTTCCAGATTCCCCACTTTTATGGTTTTTATTTGGTAATCAATGTTTTCAGGCATGAATTTTTATAGAGCAAAAGCATCATTATCTCCCAAAATGTTCTCGGTCTCTTTTCCCAATATTGCTGATGCTACCTTTTTCTTAGCATAACCCTTTTTCTACATTTTTCTTCCAAAATCCCATCCTAACTTGGCATTTTAGCTAAAATAACTTTACAAGTCCAATGAATGCCAGAAAAAACGTCAAAGTGACTTTTTAATGCAAAAAGCTATTCGGTCCTGCACAATAGTGGCGCTTACCTCAGTCGGGAATAATCGGGGTCTTCGTAGTCAGCATTGGGTCCATTGGTGTACTGTTGATATATGCCTTGCTGAGCCATCTGTTGTCCGGGCATCATCATACCTGGCGGAGGAGGAGGTGCCTGATTTGGGGGTGGCCGTATTGCACTTACGTTCAGAATTTCCAGTGCCCTGGACATGGCCGTGGCAAACAAATCGGCATCATCTTTGCTGCTAAAGTTCAACCCGTACACGTGTTTGTTGTCTCGCCATTGGTGAAATGTGGCTGTTGCTTGATTATATTTCAGTCCCTTCAGAATGGCACAGTTGATGACAACTTCGTGGTCGTGCAACTTCCGACCCACCACCCGAAACGTGTTGTTCATGACGTGATGGTATATGTGCACCTTGGAGGGACCACTGGACGATCCACTTGGTACCCATTTTTTGTTAACGTCATCGTATACCATCACGGAAGCCCGTGCTGCAGCAATGGATTGCTCGCTGCTATGAAATAAAGTAAATTAAAACAAGACAAGGTGATTAATAAGCAATTTAAGTAGAAATCCAAATTTTTCATATTATGAGAGTCGAATTTTTTTGATCAGTTTTCAGTTTTACACTCATGACATCCTGGTCAGATCACCGGTTCATTAAAAATATTATTAGGTGCACCAGATTGCAATACGTGCTAATTTACAAGTGCATATATTCAACCATCATAGATAATGCCAAGATGTAATTGGGGAAGTATAAAGGGGGAGTGCAACCCTCAGAAAAAGTCATTCTAAATGATACAGTAGGCTTATATTAAAAATAGTCCATATTATATATAATTTATTTCAACTTTGTTCAGACTAGTTTATTTAAAAAAAAAAATAAGAAATAAACATAAAAGCATGGCATAAAGCACCCTTTACACCTCCAGTGGTATTCCAGTGACGTGCCATCCTTCCTCTTAACCAATAATGGTATTGATGGAAGTTTTTCATCTGGACTGCACGTCACTGGAATACCACTGGAGGTGTAAAAAGTTTTTATTCCATGCTTTTATAATTGTTTCTGATTTTTTTTAATAAACTAAGCTGAAAATAGTTGCCAAAATTTGGATATGGACTATTTTTGATATGATCAAGTGTTTAGAAATAATTCTTTCTGAGGGTTGCATTCCCCTTTAACATACAGTTTCCACCTTTGCAAGAAAGTCATATGGTGCGCAATAATTGATTGGTTATTTATAATCAATGCTGTGAGGGTTTCGCTTTTATTATTCACAAAACTACAGCTTCTATAGTATAGCAATTTATCGCATTTATTACACCTTTTTAGGCAGTCATTGATTTCACCTGAATGCCTCTCTTACTGTGTCTACAGCGCACACCAGAACACATGCCGATATGCGCCTTTCCCTAGTTTAATGGGGAACGGTAGGCTACCTTACAAATATTGTCCAACGATACTACATGTACATATCAAAAAATGCACTTACTCAGGAAATGCAAACTATATGCTCTCTGCTTTTTTTTATTAAAAATTATAGAAATAAAATGGTGAAATGTGCAGCTCATGGAAGCTCGTATGATTACGTGTCAATGATGATGTCGTTTATTTTCCTATCATGTTCATTCAGATTTCAATTAGAATGCATTATTCAGAAATGGCTTAGTACCGCCTGGCTATTCTCGGTTCGGTCACAGCCTACCTGTTATGGTTAGGATTATCTGCATCGTTATGTCATCAATTTTACTCTCATGATTTTCGAGATCAGTCGAGATTAAATGAGATGATAGTTGAATTTTCTATTTCTACGCATTAAACACAATCTATTTCTTTTTAAACTCTTTTTTCTGCAAAACATGGTTGCTCTTCACTGGTGTTTAGTTTATGTATCCTTACGTTAGACAACATGCAGTATCTATTGAGGGTACCGTTCCTCTTTAATTTAGATTTTCTCCACTGCAAATCAATTGCGGAATTCCAACCGTCTGGAATAGAGAGATATGCTAGTAGTTGAATACAACTAAATAGTTCAAATACAATCTTCGAGTTATCCTTTTAAAAAAAAGGCAACTGGTGAACATTGGACGTTCACCCCAATTCCTAAAGCTATTTCACGGATATAAGCTGGGAGATTTGGCTTTCACTTGGAAAAAAAATTAATAATTAATTTAAATAATCATATTAATGGACATAAGCTTGATGCTCCGTGTGGGCACCACCCGCATTGTCCCAATTCCGCGGGGGTGGCCATTATATATGCTGTGGCAGATTGGGAACAGTCTGATATAACATTACAAATATGACGTTTAATAACCCCAACCGGACATTAATTCTCTCACGGTAGGGATTGCAGAAATCGACAGAACGCCCTTTTATACAAAGCAAAAAATAAACAACAGCAAAACCCACCATGGCTGTAACATAAACTAAGCCTTGGCTCAAACCACATAGAATGTGAAGAAGGAAATGACATCCTACCAAGCAGCATCATATTTAATTTTTTTTTCTCCATAATATCATACTCCTACTGTGGATAATATAAAGTAACAAAGAAAAGTTCTTTTTCAAATATGAGCTCGGAATTTTTTTAATTTTTTTGAATCCTGGGGATCTGATTTAGATACAGTGATACCAATGAGTCCAAATTATGCAGCTTATGATCCACTATGCAAATTTCCTAAGATTTATGATAAACATTTGTAGATAGCTCTCCAGCAGCACTGGTTTATTTGCTAAAGAGTTATAAATAACAAATTTCTTATTGATCCAATTTGAAGCCTAGGCTGCCTTCAGTGTGTGGCCCTGAAAAACAGCAGGGAAATTATTATTTACCTTCACTATCCAATGTAATTCTGATAGATTTAATTATTTCCTGGCAATTAAATGGTGACGTGAATTACGCTCAAGCTTTCTGGATTCTGTAGGCCTACTGTTTCTCTTATGACTTGCATAATAAAAGTGTAATACATTTATCTCTTATAGATAAGTTGCAGAATACACTTTGTGCAAGCAAATATGTATTTTTGACAGTTACAATCGTCTTTGATTATTACAAGTGCATCAAAATAAAACAAACTAGTAATAAAAAAAATACGTTGATATTCGTATTTTTTATTTTATGTTACTTTTTATCTATTCATTTACTTTTTTTTATAATATTAGGGATTTTAATTTACTAGCACGAAACTGAAAAAGTTATTGCTGAATCGGAATATATTTAGAAATGAATGCATGTATTGTTTAGTTAGGCCTACATAACAAGCATAATTTGTTAATTTTAAGAAAAACAAATATATTTAACTGAAGTAATTAACGAATAACGGTATACCCTATAACCACTTAATTTGATACTTGATATAGCCATGCCACAATTAAAAAAATAAGGAAAGTATATGTAAGGTTTCAACAAGAAGTCATCTACAGTATATGCAGTCTCATTCCTATGTAGATGAGCTATATGACTATACGTAAAACTATGACTCAAGATTTTATATAGGAGTACATAGGAACTATATAAGCAAGAGAATAGAATGCATCACAGGCCCTACAAAATCTTAAAAATAATTTTACCCAACATTTTTGAATTTTAAAATGTATTTAAACAAATCTGCAGTAGCCTAATCTAAATGTCAACAATCGCCATTTTGATGCTTTTGTATTGATTTGTATTTCTTATTCCTCAGCACAGACTTTGTTCATCCACAGATGATAAAATCAAATTTTGTTAAAATTGGGCATTAACACTGTTACATTACGTGAGTTACCTAAAATAAAACCTACAACAATTAGTTGGATTGTATATGCTATTTTAGCTCTTTTTCAAAAGTTTACCTATACGCTCGTATATCTGCATGAGTGTAAAAACATCTCATCAATGTTATGGTTTAATTGAATGTGACAATTACACGAGTTATAATAATTTAATTTTTCCAAATCTGCTAATTGCATTTCCTTGTAAAATCCATTTGAAAAATTAACAAAATTTTCATTCATTATTTTTTGAGAAATTTCTCATTAAAATGTAAAAATGGAAAGGTCATAATAAATAGATATACCCCTAACAAATATAAATTCATTTAAAACTTTTGAAAGTTTAGATTGGAGTGGGAAAAACCAGACAAGTATAAACTATTAACAAATAAAGTCCATATGGCGAACTTCGGTTTTTCTGAATTTGTTATTCAGGCTAACGCATTTAAAAAAAATAGATGGCGTTGTTAAACGACATTGTGTAGATGTAATTTTCCATTAAATTAATCTGCAATTACATCAAAATGTAATTACCGGCAAAGTTACAATCCATATAAATCCTAACAACACTGAAAACAAAAAAATGCATGTTGCGAGACAGGATTTCCTTAAACTGTTAAATTTCCATGAACCCCGGCCTAGCAGCACATTTTATTCTTTTGAAACAGTTTTGAAACATCCAGACTTACACCAAAATGCGACATTTTATTTATTTAAATAAATAGAAAGTTAATGAGATGTTATAAAGACTAGCCAGCCTTCCATAACACGAAGTCAAAGTTGCTAAGGGAATCTTAATAATCTGCTATAAAGTGCATATGCCATGCACGTTCTACAATTATCAAGAAATTTTGTAAAAATAAAAAAAAAATGTTACAGTATACATTCTTCGGAAACCTACATTACTAGGGGCACATCAAATAAGTTTGATAAAATAACGCCGATACCTAGCATACAAGATAAAAATTGGAGATATGAATTCACTTTACTTATAAATCAATATTAACCTATGTGAATATAGGCCTCTACGTTCAACACGAAAAAAATCGTGTCGGAAGTTCCAACAATCCCATAGCCTGACTAAGTTACCCGGAAAAGAATAGAGAATAACATTACGACAATTAAATGAGAAAAATTAAGGTGTGCGTGTTAATTTTGAAAAACATTTCTAATTAGCAGGAAAATGGATGTTGTAATATACTCAAATACTCAAAAAAACATGCATAACCCTTCGTAAAAATAGGCTCGAAAGAAAACATTTTGTATTTCAGACTGTGGGTATAAAATAAATAAAGTTTTTATTGAATTTAAGTCACTCCATGTGAGTGATCACAATTATTCAAAAATAATCCAGGTGTGAAAATTGTTTTGAATCCCCCTATATTAATCACTACGAATATCTCTATATGAATATCAGTACCGGTAGGGTAAGTCTGATTTCATTACCCAACTATACAGAAATGGTCTGTTTTTGTTTTAGTCAGGGCCATATCCATGGGGGGCCAATTAACCACCCCCCCACCACCACCAAAAAAACCTCAAACCTGAGTTTGAATTAATATAACGTCCGGAACAACAAGTAAAATATGACCAAAAGTGCACTCACCTTTTATCATTGTGAACATTAAGCCTTTCTGAAGAATCATAAAGCATAGTTACAGACATTTTGTGCCACAGACTAGATATTGAAACTATCAGAAACGAGGGGTTTACTCTCGCTCTAAGGTTTTCCTTATGAATACTTTTATGCAGCAAAGAGTAAAATGAAATTTTTTAAAAAAAGTTAAAAGTGGCTCCAAAGTAGGCTTGAATAGCAAAGTTATGAGATAAGCCTAGGCTACTTTGGGGGAATTTAAAAATAGAAACTGTGACACACAAACGTAGGTGGAGGTAAAAGCACTGTATACCATTAAGAAGACGATGACAGCAGATCGAGCAAGTGCAAGTTTCAAAATGTTTAGGAATTTAGCAAAAAAGTAACATCTGCCATAGTATATCGTCAATAAGTCATCAGACCAAACCCTAAAACGAAATTAATTTGGACTATATAACGTCATCAGTTTATTTGCCTATTTTATCAGGATGAACCTTGACTATCTCCCTGAGTCACAGTGGAGGTTACGGTTGTACAATAAATAATTTATAGGTTTCGTCACTTTACAGAGGTATATAGAAGAAGGGGGAGGGCAGGAATTAAAATGGCTAAATTATTCACGAAAAACTATTATTTCAATTACTTGAATAATTACCAATAGACATGTCAGAAATACCTAATCAACACACCAACAGGAGGCTATTCTAGAAGTGCCAGAAAAGAGAACAGAAGCACTATATGCCTATATGTAAGGCCATAAGGACATAATTTATTTCGTCCCAACCACTAGGACTTTTCAGTGGCTTTGTGCGAGTCCCAGTGGTTGGGACGTAACGTCTGGCAAACCAGTAAAGTGGGGAAAAAAAACTCTGGAGCAACAATGTTCTACAGTACCTAAAGTAGAACATGAAAATTCCTCTGAAATGGTCAGCAGAATGGCTTGTTTTCCCCATTCTCTGGTCCAATTTTAACTAGACATATTTATTATCATAAATTACGTTATTCACATAAAACACAATCATTTGGGAATTTGTAAGATTCTTTTAATAAAATCCACGTTTATTATTGACCAGGTTATTATTGACCTATAGTCAATATATATGCTTTCAAAAACATGGCTGAATCCATCCATTTGTCAACATTATTAACGGTCATCCTATGTCGCTTGATGGATTTTTCATGGGATTTCGTAAAGTGCCCCTTGAAAACCACTATACATACCATTTCAAAACTCACGGACATTAACCAGTATAACGCTGTTAACGCAACAGAATCCACACTGTAAAAAAAATTTCCGTAAATTTACAGCAAAAGTCACTGGAAATTTTTTGACAGTTCATTCCATGTAAAATCA
>JAQFYV010000708.1:0-10419 GCA_034695065.1 Choneiulus palmatus | reverse complement strand
ACGGAATGACCCTATACTCGTTCAGGGGCCCCACTCAGAAATGCATTGCCGAACACGAATCTGGTCAGGAATGCTCAGATTCTGAATTGCCGAATGTGCCTATTGTATGTTATCCGGTTGCCCGGGGGCTGGGAGGTTAACAAATGTAAGTATATAAACTTCAAAAAATAAAATTTGGCTTCCAATGTGAAATTTTATTTTGAGAAAATTGGCTAGTTCGCTTAATAAAAACTATAGATAATGGGGCCTTATTAGATTTCCCTAGGAGTTCGTTATAAATAGGATTTACTATATATTTTTAGTTTAAATTTAAGTAGATTGCTTATCCAGTTACATTTCTATGATGCATTCATAAAATAGAAAATAAAAAAAAAATTGTTTATATTATAAAAATTTTTTACACATTTGCAACAATAATACTTATATTGCACAAAACAAGTGGTTAAATTCAATTTAAATTGGAAAAGCTTACTTTTTTATAAAAATGAGAGATTAACACATTTATGCAGGCCTTGGTGTGCTTATTTGCTTGTCCAGCACGTCTGTTCTCTTACTTTTGTATTTTAGTTCAGTTCGATTGGCTTCCCTCTGTTTCTTCTTTCTTTTCAAATAAGGCAAATGATTCTTCACTAACCAATCAATGACATCTAGAAAATCAAAGTTATAATAAATTAATTCTACACAGTGATTCTATGTTTTCCTTTTTATCTTGACCATTGATTCCTTTAAGAAATCCAGAAATCTGGAGATTAATAATTTCCCAGCAGAAAAATATTGAAGAAAATCAAAAAGTTTTTGAAACAAAAACTGCAAAAAAACTGGAATACTAGGGGAAACCTGTAGCTTCCCAGTTTTTCTTTAAATATCCCACATCTTGTTTCATACACTACTAGTTGCAATATACACCCAGGTGGTGGTGGTGACTTTGTTTTAGGGCACAAAGCCACTAAGGCTATATAGTGCCCAGACGTTGTACTAAATGGTCAGAGAATATATATATATTTAACAAGGAACAAAGAGTTAACAAAAACAAAGAATAACAAGGGAGACTGAGAAAAAACTACAGCTCATTAAAAAGATTGAAGGCCTTCAAAAAGGAAAGCACTGCACGAAAGGGGGGCGACCAGCATCCCTTAACATGGTAGCCATAGTAAAGTTGTCCTGAACAGGAAAATAAGGACGGAAGGCCTTTTCACGTGCAAGGGCAAACCTCGGACAAGAAACAAGGAGATGGGCAAAGGTCAAGGGACAGGGCAAGAAAAAAAGGAGAAATGCACAAGCGAGCAAGATTCCAAATGATGACATAAGAAAGGATTCAGTTGGACTTTGACCTATGTTTGCAGAAAGAAAAGGATATTGCAAGAATGGACAGTGTAAAGGAGCACCAATGGTACAGTGCCACAAATGTAAAGTTAACCTTTGTTTCACTCCAAAATTAAGCTGTTTTCTTGAATTTCATGTATAATAATACTTTATTATTTCATAACTGATGATAATGTGTAATTCTCTGAAAAGTTACCATTGCAAATAAAAGGATTTTGATACTGTACTTGAAATGTTTTTTTTTTCCTTTCATGCATAGATGTGCCTGTAAGTACAAAGTTTAATTATTTTATAAAGGCCTAGGTATTAAAATTTTACAAGTTTTTGTATTTTTTAATATTTTCCACCGTCTGGTTAGAACATCACAATATAAAATTATGTCAATGGGAGATTAACATGACTGAAACCCCTCCATTTACCCTTAAGAGAAGATGCTCTGTACAATTTTAGATTTAAAAAAAAACTTCAAAAACTTTTGGATTTTCTGCAACTACCTTTCCTAGGCCATAATAGCTTACCAGGATATGACTTTATATAATAATCAGGAACATTAGCTCGTAACTTAGTCCATCTGGACTTTAGTTGGAAACAGTTTGTAAAACTAAAAATTAAAAGAATGATAATTAGAGGGGTCAACAAATAATACTTGCAAAAAATGGGTAATTCTTACAACTTAAAATATTGGTAAAAAACTACAATGTTAGAATATTGGTCATAAATGACACAGCCACACAATATCCAGAATAATATTTATCTATAGTAAACATCTTGCTTGCTTACCCAAATTGCTTGTAAATAGAGTCCCAGGGAATGTCAAACTCTGTTTGGTAAGGAGAATTGTGCAGTCTATAATGAGTAAAATATTATATAAATAAGAGTAAAAGCTATCTTTTTCTCAGAATATTTTTTATAATTTCGCAAATTCGATCGCACATTTTTAAGAGTTTCATGTCGTCACTTGTTTTCCAACTTTTGTTGGTGTTGTAATCACCGCATGTAACCAAGGACACAACAAATCTCCTGAAATTAGCATTTACAAGGGAACATTTTGCCGAAAGAAAAATGAAAATAGCAAATTTAACCAATAGGTAAAAGGAATCAACTTACCATCGGTTGCTGCATTGAAGAGCATGCCTTGTTCTAACCAATTGAGAAATTTTTGTCCATGGAAAATCATGATGTATCTTTGTTAAATTTTTCTCTCCCATCTCTGCTTTCAGTGCAGAAATCAGACGTCTGTCTTCACTTGTGCTCCAAGCACCTCGATCTAAAGTATTAGCAAGTTTTGGGGTTTAAGTGGACCAATGAAGTGCATAAGACAGCTATTCTTTAATGTGGTAGTGTACCCTTAGATAGTTATTTCAAATGAAAGAGCATATCAAAATTCTTAGAAAAACAAGTTTTGGTTTCTACATGGTGATTCAGGTGATTAGATTAACGGACACCCTTAAATAAACGCAAAAATCAAGTGATGCTTGAATGGAGCAAACCCAAGTCTAAAAAAAAATTGCCACTAATTGTGCCCAATTATACAATTGGTACCAATTGATAACATTTTACAGCAATTCAATATATTTATTGACAACTGCTAACAACAGTTCGAAATTAACAAAACTCCAAAAAATGACATATTAAGGTCATAATGTATTCTTAGGATCTCCTTCTAACGATGTAAGACATATTCCAGTGGAAATTATAATGAATAATGGTTGTAACAAAGAAATAATTTCTCTACAAATGCCTGAATTAATTTTTTAAAATGTTATTACTTGATTAGTTAATTTATTAATTTATAACAATGTCAAAAACACCCGTTAACATTTGCTCTAAGACCGATTGCTAACAATTGCCAGTAAATGCTAATTAGATACCATTGCTACAAGTTTGATAGCATTTGTTGACAACGACAACAATTAAATCTTAGTAATTATTAGATGTCATTTTTTTTTAGACACCAATTAAATGCACACTTGTGTACTGAATAAATTATAGGAGTCCCTCGGCCCCGCCAGGAAGCGAGAAGAACTTGCCGCAGCCGGTCGCCGGCACCCCAATGGTCCCACCCAGAAGCGAGAAGAACGTGCCGCAGCCGGTCGTCAGCACCCCCATGGTCCCACCGAGAAGCGAGAAGAACTTGCCGCAGCCGGTCGCCAGCACCCCCATCCCAAAACATTTTAAATATGCCCATGCTTTTAATTAACATCTGGCAACAATAATTAGCAATTGATGCCATTTGAAATCATTTAAAAATGTTAATAGGACATACAGATCATCCATATTTTGTTAATCTGCATTAATGAGTAATCAATTACTAGTTATTATTGGACAACTGCTACCAATTCTTAACAAAAATGAATTGTAAACCAGGAATGTGGTTTTGGCGCCAGATTCCAGGTTGGGCACCAAGATTGCATCAGTCAGCTGACGTGCGAGGGAATTTTGGCCTTTTTATATAAAAGGGGAGCATTAGTTTGGGTGGGGTTGTTGTTGTGCCAGATAGGGACCGGGGAGGTTGCCGCCCGCTAGTTATTAAAGAGTATAATAGTCTATTGTAATTGTTAAAGAATAATGTGAGTTAGGATAGAAAACTTCAGCCTGCTGGATGTATCACCGGGACAACTGCTACCAATTGTTAACATCGATGAACATTTAAAAAAAATTTTAAAATATTTAATAACATTTGAGAACAATTGAATATTGCAAATGCTAGCAATTGTGTTTTTGACTTGAAAAGGAGCAAACATGCCGAAAATGCAACTACCATATCTACAAAGTTTAAATTGTAAACCACTACTTTTTATAAAAACTAGAATGAACCAGTGGTTACCAAAACTTTTTTTTACATTTTTTATATGCTGTATCCTTTGGAAGAAACTATGTGAGGGTACATTACGTCTTTAAAGTAAGAATTGTTGACCTATAAAAAAAGTAGAATATTTGGGGATATTTTTTATTATCCTTTCAGTATAATTATACATAGGAGAGATGTGGGTTAAACTGGACAATTGTTAAACCGATCAGTTACATTTTTGAATAGCTCGGACGCTTCAGATTAAGTTTGATAGCTTTGACAGGTGACACTTGTCATTAGGCAATCACTGGAAAAATATTTTGTTGAATTGTTATTTGGGCACAACTGCAGAAAAAAAATTTTGAGCATTTGCAACTAACAAATTTCTGCAAATATTCTGTGACCACGTTCGGTGACTTAAGAGTGTGTTGTGAACTGTATCTTGCTGCATTTGTTCAGTAAACTTTCAGGAATGGTCGTACGTATCGGATTCCAAGTGGCAAGTCTTAAACTGGACACGAGCCTGGATGTTAAACTGGATGGCAGTTTTTCATCAAGCCAACAGAAATCAAAAATTAAATGGAGATCCACAATAGAAAATAATATTTCCATTAAGAACTCCTGTACCAAATAGCATTTACTTGTTAAGGAGAGGATTGAGTCGTAACCAAAATGTTAATCTCCATAGAGATTTTTAGCTATTTTGAGGTACATTACTTTTTTATTCAAAGGACATAAAAATACAAAAAATACCGGAATTTGTACACTTATAATATTTTCATTTTTTTAAAAAAATGCATTTAATAAATATATAAATCTGCTAAAATGTAGAGAATTTCATCATCTAAAACAAACCGTCTTTCTTTTTGTCCTACGGAGAACGAACGATTTCTAACAAATTTTTAAAGATGGTTGGAAAATTTTAAAAATTTCATTCCGTTTCGTTTTAATTTTTGATTTTAATAATTAAATGCAATTTTTTTTTAAAAAAAAATAACTTCTAGTCCGAGCTTCTAAAATTATACAAATTTTGGTATTTTTTGTGTATTTTTATGTCGTTTGGATAAAAAAGTAATGTGCCTCGAAATTGCTGAAAATCTCTATGGAGATCAACATTACGGTCCCTCTTAAAAAAGCAACTCGTATGAGAACATAGTTTACATATTAGCAAAATTTAAATGTGTCCATCTTAACCCACATTCCCCTACCTAATCTACATTAATATTTTTGACTTAAATAGAGGCATTTCAAAAATAAAAATCTGGACATTTAATCTCAAATACGCCAGAAATTCGAATAAAATTTCAGCTATTTTCTCCAAACTTTTGTGAGTTTCAAAAATCCCATCCTTAAAAAATTGGTCTTTTCGAAAGAAATTCTTACTGTATTGCTTGTTATGAACTTTGTAATAGTCGTGCAAAGCTAAAGCATCTCGGTCCATGTGTTGTGATATCTTCACCCATTTGCGACCATATTTAGCCACTAATCTCATAAGGACTTTCTTTTCACGCTTTGTATATCTAGAATTAACAGAAAATAGTTTAAATAAAGCTCAAAGGCTTAAATCCATTTTATTGCTCATTCACGTATCAATACCTACCTCCCCTGAAAACGCTTTGGATCAAGGAATAGCCGAGCTTGCTGATATATTGCGAGTAAAGTTCTGTCATCTAAACCACGCCCTAAGTACCTGACAAATCGTATAGGTATGCTCGAATTCATGTTATATTTGGATTGGGTGCCTTCTTGCCTTATCAGCCCGAGAAGTGCAAGTGGATTTTTCATGTCATATTCCTTTTTAAAGTTTTCCCAGTTTTTAGAGAGTAAAACCATCTCCTTGTAGGACCATACTCCATTTCTAATGTGGACACCTAGGTCGAACCAATATATAATAAAAAATGTGAAGTACTGTAGTGAATTTTTCCAGTATTAAAGGGGTAGTGCACCATTATACAAAGTTTATTTTTCCAAAAATTAAAACAAATTAAAGAAAATGCCAAACCAAGATTTTGTAAACATAAGTCCTGTAAACCAGGAATGTGGTTTTGGCGCCAGATTCCTGATTAGGCACCTAGATTGCGTCAAGTCAGCTGACATGTGGGGTAATTTTGGCCTGGGGTAGAAATTCTTTCACAGGTCTGATGACCACAGTTCTTTTGTTCCCTTTTATATAAAAGGGGAGCATTAGTTTGTGTTTCTTGTTGTTGTCATGCCAGGGGCCTGGGTGGTCACTGCCCCGAGTTTTGTTAATGAGTTGTTGATAGTTTATTGTAATTATTATGAGTTAATTAAAGAGTTTATTTACAAATCAACGTGTCTTTGTAAGAGTACGGAGGCAAAAAGCTTAGCCCGCTGGATGTATCACCTGGACGGCGAGGAAGACCTGCACCATCAAAGCTACTTTTATACACCCTTACAGTCCTTGACAAGTTTGCACCATAGACCCAATCATTCCTCCCTTTTTTGCATGGGAAAATCTACAGGCGCTTGAACGGAGTAAACGAATAGTAGAATAATTATTAAAAATAACTTTGGCAAATTTAGTGACCAAAACTTCGGTTTGTACATTTTTTAATATGGCATCTCGTTTGTAAAAAAAAAATTGTCTGATGGTGCACTACCCCTTTAATAACTATTTAGTCTGTTTTTTATTCAAGGCAAGAAATATATTCATTCACTACCATCATCTTCATATGATTTCCGTTCATCAGGTTTAATGGAATTGAGCGAATAATACTGATGCAGTATTGGAAGGTCCCAGTCGATGACAATGTCAAGTTCCTTCAGTTTCTGTTAATAATATATATAATTCTTAGGTCCTTAGTACATGTATAATACCCTAACTATACTGCATCCGACCCTAACCTGCTCGAAACATTAAGCCCTCTGTAGAGACTTTTATGCATAATCAAATTTGTATCAATTCACGTTTCACCTCGTTAAAATGAACTTTTATTTTAATGAATTTTCGCAAAATACGGAAATTGTGGCCAAATAAGTCGGGCTATGACGAATTCTCAGATAAAGACGGTATTGTTTACCATTATTTCCATAAATTTCTGCCATTTTCACCACGTGCTGTCGATTTCATTTTGCACTGCTTTCGTACCGATACTTTATGAATGTTGATAGCGCACACACTCAAGCGCTGCAGTGAAGCGGTTTTGCTTTTTGAAGGCATTGATTTGCCAATTTTACAAATACGCCATACAGATGGCGCTAGATTTCATGCCGGTTAGGGTCTGGTATATATATTATTGGTCTTGAGATTGTCAAAATGATTCTACCCTTTTGTCTTCATCATCTAATTCCATGTCTATGCTATCAGTTAACTTTTGGTGCAGTTTCCTTTTAATTGAGTTTCCAGCACCCCAAGTGGGTTTAAAGTCAGAGTCGTCGGTATCGCTATCTGAGTCTGAGTCTTCAGAGTCTGTGTCTGACTCCTGTGAATCTTCATTTTCTGAAGAATCATTTTGCAATCTATCTTCCTGGTTTTCATTTTCAAATTCGTTAGAATCAGCACCACGAGTTATTCCGTTAGACGCTTCCTCACTGTCCATCATCCTGGATTCGTCACTGCTGGCATGAACCTTAGTTTCATCTTTGTTGGATATATAATTCGTATTTTGTGATTCTATAGCATTTGGTAAATTTTCAACCGGATGGATATCCTTTCTAGCACGTTTCTTATTTTTCTTCCTAGATATTGTGGAAACTTCAATTTCTGGAACAATTTCAATCTCGTTGCTATCATTTCTGCAATGTGTCTCTTCCATCCTTTGATTGTTTGCATCCACACGTCTATTGGAAATATCATGATCTTGGTCCAAGTTTAGAAAATTCTCCGGTAAACGTTCAGTCACGTTCCATTCCCTTGGGGTATGCTTATTTTTTTTCTTTCGTTTTTGGACCTCTTTACTGAAATTATGTCTATTGGATTCAGCATTATTATCATCAACATCCAATAAATCTTCTGGTTTGCTTGCAAGCTCAATTCTCTTCCTACTGACCAGCTGCTTCTTTTTTTGCTTATTTTTCATTTCACTATGCTCATTATTTTCACCACTGTCTGAGAAACTGTCTGATAAGATTGCAGTGCAATTTTCAGTCCTTTTAGCATGCTTTTTCTTCTTTTGCTCACTTGGTATTTCAATTGATGCACGGCTTTCGTTGATTTCTGAGAAATCTTCATTTAAGTTTGTAATCTCGCTTTTGTGTCTTTTGTCATGTTTTTTCTTCCTTCGCCGCTCACTTGTCATTTTGATTAAATCATGTTCGTTTGACACAAGACTTTCATCAATTTCTGAAAAGTCTTCCAGTAAACTTACAGTCCCACTTCTATGCCTTTTGGTATGCTTTTTCTTTTGTTTCTTGGTCATTTCAGTCGACTCAATCACTTGGCTGTAAGTTCCAACGCAATTAGCTTTCTTATTTTTCTTGCTGATGACTGGTCTGGACTCACTTCCATCGATTAACGGCATATCACATACGTTATCCACTTCTGGAAAAATTTTGGAAAAAAAAGATTAATTCGGCAAATTTCAGTAGCATGCTTTCTCTCCTTTCAATTCTGTTTAAACAGCAACCAATCTTCTGAATCATCCTTTATGAGCCAAATCAAGTGAGTAGGAATTAAAGACCAAATATGTCGCTAGCAACAATCTAATATCAAACTTATTTTCATTTTTGATAAAATAAATAAAGTGAACATAATCGTGCAATTTTAGGAATATAATATTTTTAAATGCATTTATTACTGCTGAAAGAATAATACTTTTCAAAACTGCAGTAAGTTTGCAAGATATTTCTTTTTGAGTAGGAATGAAAGGCCAAATGTGTCGCTAGCAACAGTCTAATATCAAACTAATTTTCTTTTTTGATAAAATAAATACAGTGAACATAATCGTGCAATTTTAGGAATATACTATTTTTAAACGCATTTCTTACTGCTGAAAGGAAAATAATTTTCAAAATTGCAGTAAGTTTGTGAGATGTTTCTGTCCTGGCTACAGCATGCATTTCGAAGTTCTCCTAATTTGCATTATAATAACACGTGTAGTAGGGTGGGTGTACCAGTTGTGGCCACTTCTAATTTTTTACTCCTATATTATGGCCATTCATAACTGTAGACCAATCAGAATGAGTCGACCGATTCTGCATGGGTATGGCCAAACAACAATCATTCTGACGGGCTCTTGAGCGTCTTTTTCATAAGAACAAAATGGCAGAAATTGGATAGGGCATGTTGCTGTCCAATATTAATTTATTGCTTAAGGCAAGTCGGATTTGAAATCTGAAGACATCCAGAATTCCAGTTGGTTTTGAAGGCAAGAAAGGTGTCAAAAGCGTCAAAAGCACACAAGTAGAGTCATACTTTGACGTGCTAATGCTATTTTTTCAAAATTATTTTCGTAGGCATGGTATTATGTGGGTGGCCAGACGTGGTACACTAATAAAGGCATGTTTCTAGTTTTGACCACTCATATAGCCACAAATAGATTATGCAATTTGCCAGTTTTGGCCACATTTGCCTAGTCTATCTAGATTAGAAGTCTTGACTGTTATGATGGTTATACATTAGTTATTTTGGCCTACTTCTGCATGCCTGCCTGGCATGATGGCCTGACAAACAATGTTCTGTGGTGCCACCATGAATATATTATTGAGATAAATGATACCTCCATCAGTGACAAATACACGAGGTGTTTGTTCAGTTCCGGAAATTATGAAGTATAACATGTGAATTAAGTTATTTTTTAACAGATAGGCCTGCATTTATTTATTTAAAAGCAAATGTGAGTTCAAACAACCAAACTAAAAACAAAGCTTTGTATTTCATATTTTTGATATTTTTTTTATTTTAAGCAATTGTCTGTTTTCTAGACAGTTATAAACCCTTATTTGGAGTCGTTAAAACATTAGTGGAAAAGATCTCGTATTTCACTGAAAATAAACTGACCAAAACTGGTACACCCACCCTATTCAACACACGTTTGAAGTAGGCTATCTTAAAATTATGCCAAAACAACAGTATCTGTGTAGGTACATTTATAAAACTAAATTACTACCTCTATAATGTTTGAAATAAAGTTGGTTGCTTACATGCATTAAATTTTTTTACCAGTGTATAATTTGGATTGAATTACTTTTTAAATTAGTGGATTGGGGGAGAAGAACTGACTTTCCATGGCAATAGTTAACATGATTGGCATTGTTCAACTTGAACCTAAGCAGGTTACATTAGAATACTAAACCACAGAAATAATAGAAACATTTACATTTTCCACATTGTAAAGTATCAGGAC
>JAQFYV010000707.1:0-10420 GCA_034695065.1 Choneiulus palmatus | reverse complement strand
TCCCAAAGATAGTTTAAAATCTTTAGAAATTTAGTTTAAAAATGTTGTTTAGTCTAAACTGACGTGGGAGAATTCTCTTGATATTGGAATCACCCCCTACCAAAGGGCATTCACTTGCTGACTGTAGGGTAATTAGTTGAATTGAATTGAGACAAGCATCATCGCTGAACAATTTTTGCTGTTTTTTGCTGCAAAGAATTCGGCAAGCTTTTAGACAAGACAGGATGATTTTTGCTGTTTTCCATTGACGAGGATGAACTTTCAGCTGGAAATTTAACAAGGACTTCAATGCCGTCGAGCAAACATTGTGTTGGTTTCACCCAACGAAAGGGCAATTGCTGCGGATATCCTAATTTCGTGTTGTTTTCACCTAACGAGTGCAATCGCTGCGTAAATCCAATGAAATTCAGATAAGTTGTCCAAGATTTCATTGCCATGCCACCTGTTATGATTTGCTTAGATTATGATTGCTGTTAGCTTCGACTACCGTATAGTTTGGACTAGAACTAGGTAAACCACAGTTAGCTTTGACTAGCATCAGGTTTAATCACAGTTAGCTTTGACTTGAATTATGGGAAATTGCAGACTGCTTGGTCTGGAAATGTATTTTGACTAGAATATTAGGTTTATCGAGTCTAGAGCTAGCATTCACCACCTGAACTCTTAGGGTTGGTTAGCCTGAAGTTCTAGACAACAATATTGAAAATCGAACCGCCAACTACATACTATCAGAATTTGATTGGAAATAAAAACAACAGAAAAATACCATCCATTACTTGTGTTTGTGTGAATAATTAGCGAAGTTTTGCATGTTGATTCAGCCTTACCAAATAGGCTGACGATCCTGTGGCGGGGAAATTTGTACAAGTTTGACTGTCCACCCATAAAATACCACATTACAAATGGCGCAGTCAACAGGATTTTAATCATAAACATTTCGGTTCAATTTTCCAAGCAGTTTTTTAAGCTATTCCAAATTAATTTTAAATGCACTGTTTATGTTTTTGAAGACATTTCGAGTGCTAAATAGTAGTTGTTAGGTTCTAATTAGGAAATTTGTTTACATTTTCTTTTTGTTTGTATTGTTTTGCAAAACATGTTGTTTGGGAAGATTGTAAACAATATAACCTTTACCTCAGGTCAACAGTTTATTTTATTTTCCACTGAGATGATTACTCGGACGAAGTCTGTGTTCCGCCACCAGTAGAAAACTATGATGCAGAAGCCTTTTCGCCCAAGGAACTGAGCACCATCAAGAATTACGCCGCCACCATTCCAATGCAGCCCCGAATCGTAAATTCCGCTGAGCTTGCACGAGGCACTAAGGCCCAAAAGAAAGCCTACTTGGAAATGCTCGCCCGGAAATTCTAGATTTCCGAGGGCAGGTTTGGGAATGTAGAGTTCTGCTTTATTTTGCTTTATTCTTGCACATTGGGATTACTGGTTCACAGTGGTGACAAGCGTGGTGCTTTAGGTTTCTCAGTGACAGGTTAGCTAGGGAATTGTGCGGATAGATAGGTTTGCTCAGTTAATCCACTTTATTAAATGAGCTATTTGACCCTTACTCGGAGGAGCTTTTCGAAGACATTGTGGTGGTTCATGAACTGTCACCTGTTCAGAGAGCAGCATCGTCCGCTTTCGAAGGACGAATTTTGGATAATGGCTTTTTCCGCTACTGCCCCCTTGGCAATTGCCCAAGGAAACAGTGCAACAATGAGACGACGAATCAGTAAAAGATTCCAGAATTTAATCCAGATAAGGTTGCCTTTTAAATACAGTTTGCAGGACACTTTATACCTACAGAGGTACATTGGTTTCAACTTTGGCCCGAACTTGTTATCTCTCCACAGTATTCTTCAGTTCCAGAGGGAGGGGCAGTATTTCACAACAGTTCTGTAATTTGGCACGTAGCACCTGAAGAAAATTGTCTTTTTGGGGATAAGTGCTCGTTCTGTACTGCGCAATCCACTTTTGATTTTGATTTAAAACTGGCTTTTGAAACACGGAACCGAGTTTAACGTAACTTCAGTTTCGCAAAAAATTCCGACTTGAAAATTACTAGGGAAATTTTATGAAAATAGCGGCCAAATTTCCGGTTTCAGTTCTTTGATTGCTTCTTTTACTGGTGACAAAAACATGGAGGCGGAATCATATTTTAAAATAGCGGAATCCATTGTAGAACAAACCGGCCGGGATTCAAATGTAGCAATTTCTATTGTTACAGCAAAATTTCGTGGTGCTGGGGGTTTTATGTTAGTGAAAATTTGGTACTGAAAATTGTGTGTTTATTTAGTTTGGAATTGAGATTGGTTCTGATATTTTAGTATTAGCGAAAAACGTAAGGTCTGGTGAAAATAGTTTTACAGTTTAGAGAGAAATTGGTATTTGGTCTACAGTTTTATTCGTTTTGTATGTAGTTTGATTATTGATAGAACATATGCCCAAGGATCGACACAAGATTTTGGGCAAAAACTGATGTTTTGAACAAAAAAGGGAAGAACGTTTTCTCTTTTAAGAAACTCGTAGTCCCTTTGCCTAGCACCAGGACTTTGATGATCAGAAAAGAAGGGATTGAGACCATACAGAAACCACAGATGGAAATCTGATTCTATGTTATCCCAGATGAGCTTCTTGTACATGCTGGAATTTTACATCTGCTTCTGAGATTAGGGACAGTAAATTAGCTGAGGCATACTACAACGTTGTGGGTTAGATTGATTGTCCAAAGATAGTGTTTAATTAGTGTTGCTGCAATCCTGAATTTGGGCTGTTTGCCTACAATGGTTCAAAGTATAATAATAATATAATAATTTTATTTCGAGCAGTTGCTCTCGCCTGCTCAGAGGTGAGCATATATACAGTTGTTATGTTATTTAAATAAATGAAAGCAAAAAAAAAACCTTCACATATAAAAAGGAATAGAAAATATATACCTAAGCAACATAAATTTAATGAGTCCTTCTAAATTTGTACAACCTTACAATTCTTGATTCTGCGGAATTAAAGATCCAAATTGGTAGCCTAATTGGTTGCCCCTACAACACAACTAGACATCCTTACAGTGACCACCACAATGGCTCTAAGACACTTTCGAAGCAACTTTAAACTCAATTGCCGGACGAGCATTAACCCAGCGCCCCACGCTGGCCCAAATGCAATTCACCCCTTACGTAAGTGACGACGACGCTCTTCCTTTCAACATCTATGAGTACCTAATTGGATGTGACAGCGACAACCAGTCCATCTTCATGAAAGTCATTAATGGTATCAAAACCTTTTATGTACAGCAGGATCCAAAGATACCAGCTCTAGGAACTGTCCTTGCTCAAATTAGTGGGTTAAACATTCTTACCCATAGCATTGAAGACCCAATGCTACCTACATGGCACCTCCTGACTCTGAGTAGTCCTCCTGGTCCTTGAGCTCCCCACGCATGTAAGGTCATCTCTGACACCCAATTCGCTGCTTATGTAAACTTTTGATTGTTCCGATTATCGCACCAAACAGCATTCCATATCCAATCGATCCTACCTCTTTTGAACCACTCCTCTATCTAGTCGATCCTACCTCCGACACCACTGGCAAAGACCCGATTAAACATGAAAAGTTTGACAGCAAACTCAACGTCTGCGGCGACATCTTATAGTTCCAACCATATGACAAGACAACTAGCATCATCCCATACAGTGTTTACCTCGGCCTAAAAATCAAGACTTCATATATTGATGGACTCGTAATCCCTATCCCTACTCTCCGAAATTTATTATTTGAAACTAATAGTAATTATCGTCAAGGTTCAATTCCTACTTGTGCAGTCAAAACCTTCCATCCAAATACAGTTATCAATAACGCAGTCGTTATAATCCCCAGTCATTCACGACCCTGCTGATTCTTTAATTGGAATCGCCTTGCACAACATGTCAATCAATGTTCTTCCACGAATGTGTCAACACGCAGTTGACGCACTTCCCCCTTCCATGAATTATTTCACAACAGAGGAAAATCACAGCCAAATTAACTGTGAAGCCACCTACGCTGCCTGGACTAACTCAACCGCAAGAGTTCTTGGCACTAAAAATTTCAATCTTTGGTCATCATACCGATTTACTCGGAATGCAAATTCACATTATTCCAGATCCGTGCATTTCATTCCCTCTACATGCTCTCTTTGGTCTAGACTCAACATACTAAAGATCTCGAAATCCAAGCATTTTATTAGTTTAATAGTTTCGATCAAAATTTAAAGAATCCCTTTGAATAACATTTATTTTTATCCAATTTTTACATTTAGTTTAATAATGAAAACCTTGAAACATTCCTTCATGCTGTCTACTCTCAGCAGTAACATTTAGCTTAATATTTTATAACATCAAAATTTTAACAATGGTTCAAAGTATTATGGCAAAAGCGATCATAATAGTGACAGAAACGACTATTCTACTTAAAAGTGTTGTTAAAATACCTTGTGGAAGTCAATCGGGAGTTTGTTTTCTTTTGGAATTACTGTATAGGCAATTTAGAGGGACTTTTAAGATTTTATATAGCTATTGGTGCTTTGGTCAGAGACCATCTTCAAAATCTGAGGCAAATCAAGATCAGGTGGCAAAAGGTTGTTTCTACAGGTGCTAATACGCATTGGTGATTCTGATGAATAGGCTGTGTTGATAGCTGTGCAACCATCTATTCTGCCGTTTTGTACTGCCACTCAAGATTTTCCTTCCAATATGAAACTTTGTACTGAGATTGGTGAACTACGATCCCAATGATAGTTAGCAGTCCCCTCGGCGTACTTTTAAAATTGAATAAATTTTGCTTTGTTTTAATTTAGCGGAAGTTAAATATGCATATTCAGATGGTTGTGCGGTATGACTGCATGTCCGATAAATGTTTAGCTTACAATTTGTATGTTCCCGGCGAACAAATTTAATTTTGCTAAAGTGTGCCAGTGATCTCTTTGTGCTGGGGTAACGTGAATTACGTGCAGAAATTAATGGGGAACCCCAAGGATTCCCTATCACTACCAGATGTAGGTTGAAAATTATGGGAGCCATTATCTTCTCCAGGGCAAAAATTTGTTTGACCTAAGGTGGTTTTATATTGATTCATTTTTGTTTGTTTTGTGCATAACATATTTTAAATCTAGTGGTAAAGTGCCGCTAAGCCGTTCTATTCGTGAAAGAAGCAAGTGTGTGTGAAGTGAAATTGTTGTTGAATGTGAACTGCAATTGTTTCTTTTGTGAATTTGGAGAATGAGTGCAGTATTTTGTATATGTAGTCTGATGTGTTATAATGCTGTGATGTGCTAAATGGCTACAGCGTGATTGCTGTCTAAATAAGTTGAGTGTGTATGTGAATTTTCTGATTATGAGAAGTGTGTTGTTGTATGAAAATTAAGTGTGCTTCGATAAGTTGACGGTGTAGTACTTGTTAAAAAATTTATGTGATCGGGTTATTTGATTTAAAATGTGCTGTTGAGTGAGAGAATGATTGAAAGTTGAATTTTTGTTATGTTATAGTGTGAACAAAACTGTTTTTTTGTATTGTGGAGCAAGTGCTAGGTACATGTAGGCTGCTAGGTCTGGAAATAGTGGTTCATACTCTGAGGATAAATTTTGAATAGAATATTCGGTTTATCGAGTCTAGAGCTAGCATTCGCCACCTCAACACTTAGGGTTGGTTAGACTGAAGTTCTAGACAACAATATTGTAAATTAAACTGACAACTACATAATATTGGAATTTGATTTGAATTGGTGGAGGGCTTGCTAAAATAAAAACAAAAGAAAAATGCTTTCAATTACTTGTGTCCATGTGAATAATTAAACGTAGCCCCTGGTACGGTTTCACTGCACACTTCTACAGATGCACGTGCTGTAAGTTTAAGTATTCTAAGGGTATGTTCTACCTGATAGTGGTAACATTTTTTTGATGGACACTGACTTAATGTTTATTACAATTATTCGACAATTTTATTTTTAATGTTTGTTATTTAGCGTCCATCAAAAAAACGGATAACACAAACAGTTAGAAAAAACCATTAGAATACGTTACACAGGGCCCCCATTTGTCTTAATTAATGCTTAGTGTTGCATACAATGGTAAGTCAGTCAATTTCATATTATATTCGTTGCTATTAAAACCTTTCAATATAACCACCAAATTTGTCTATGGGCAACACTAAAGAAGAGGATCATGGTAGGTTAAGCATATTTCCAGGCTGTTTTGGCCTCACTTGAGCATGGAACAATAATTTCCTGAAGCCCCAGGTGTGTTCCCCATTATTCTTAGGCTACCAGGAAGCTGTGGAAAGTTTGCTAAGCCCAAAGAACATATACAGTAGACCTTCTGGAAAGTTCTTCATCATCCAAAGACACTCAAAGGGCTTGTGTAAAAAATATTCAATCGTATAATAGTTAATCAGTTAAAACTTTACCGTGATGATTTTAATAAATTTTAAAAAAACAGAAATGGATAAATTTTAATTATAAACAAATTTATATTTTTATGGAATACATGTATATTACTTACATTACATGTTTTAAAACAATTCAATTCAACTAATTACCCTACAGTCAGCAAGTGAATGCCCTTTGGTAGGGGGTGATCCCAATATCAGGAGAATTCTCCCACATCAGTTTTGATTAAACAACATTTTAAACTAAATTTCTAAAGATTTTAAACTATCTTTTGGAAGATTATTCCATTGTCAAATAGTACGTAAAAAGAAAGATCAGTAATTGGGTTTTGGGTTTACAAATATTTGCAATTAATTTAGAATTGCAATTCAAGAAATTATACAACGACAGGAAAATAGAATAACTATCTAAAATAAGAATAACTATTATAAACCAAAGACAATAAAATATCCATACTTACGACCCAGATTGGCGAACTCCAGGGACTCGCAGATACTGCCTCAATTAAGGAAATACAGGCAAGATTAATAAAAGCATGCGAAGAAGGCCTTGAGGTCTTGGAGAACTACTCCAGGAGGGAATGTTTGGTGCTTACAAAACCATCACAGCTGCAACAACATCAAACATTTAAGGACAAAATCGCCGATCTTTCGAAAATCCTCTATCAAGACAATATAAAAAATTTTCCCAGTGGAAGCAATACACTATCTAGGAAGACAAATGCCAAATGCACCGACCCCGCCAGCCATCATAAAGTTCTCATTCAGACACAATGCCACGGATTTTTTCGTAACCGTCATCCACAATAAACAATTCTTGCTAAACGCCAACATTGTCAATACAAATATAAGTAAAAGTACAGCAAAAGTAACCAGAACTAAGATAAAACCTCCTGCTCCCCATCACATGTTCTTAAAGAGCCAAGGTGAATCCTCAACACTGAGAGAGGATAAACTATACTACACCCATCAACTTTACACAGTGGACCCGATTTCGGAAATAATCTCGCCAACCCCATCATGGAATACCGAAGAAGCAACAACGAATAGACAGCGATCATGAACAATCCCTATGGAATTATCCGCGCCAAAGAGACAGGAGGTGTATAAGTTGGTTTGTCTTAATGATGGTTGTAGATTTAGACCTCGAATTGGTAACTAAGCCAGACAACCATACAGCTCCCTTCTTCGCTCTCAAGACCTATCACCAGACCACATCCTCCAACCAGCATTAGCACTACAACAATACAGCCAAAATACCATGATGCTGCCAAATCAAGAAAGAATTCAAGCAAGACTGACCCAGATGATAAATGCAGTGGCAGTAAGGCCCGCTGTACAGCAAACTTTATCCTTGAATCAGGCAGCAGAGAGACGAAATGGTCCACCTCCTCCAATGGGACAACATCTTCCTACAGAAGTAAACAGCTCAACAGCCCCTTCAAGAAGGAACTATAGACCAACATCGAGAAACCTACCACTGATAAATAGCAAAGAAAAAAACCAGTTTTTGCATCTAGGACTATCAATAGTACAACATCCCAAAACTACAGCTTGGAATATCAAAGGCTTCTTCAAGCTATTCCAACCTGAGTCTCTAACCTTAATTGCATCTTCAAATATAATAATTCTAACTGAAACTTTACAAACAAAAAATATTAAATTACCTCTAAAAGATAAATTCTAAATTCAAACATGAGATAAGGAGGATTACTAGCGATAATAAACTCTGATCTCCAGCCAATGATTGAATATTACCAGCAACATAATAATTGGATATGCCTTGTCTTTAAACCTGCCACATTATACCAAAATAAATCATCGTAAATGCATCTTATATACCCATACATCCCTCCAAGTGCAAAAGAGGAACTTCTTGAAGAATTTGAGACATTTATCACCAAAATCATACAGAAGAAAGAACCAACTTTAATAATCGGGGACATCAATGCAAGAATAGCTGGCTGTAATATTAAACCTACCTACCAAATAACTAACTCAGTACTCAGTCAGGGGAGAAAAACTAAAGATTATATCTGCACAGCTCGTGGAAAATAACTAGACGAAATCCTACTGAAGTTAAACCTCAATATCATTAATGGAAGATCTAAATCTGAACCAGATGGCAATTACACCTTCTATAACGAGAGAGACCAAAGCCAAATTGACCTTGCCATCACAAATTTAGCATTCACAAAAATTCATCCTTAATTTCGAAACTAACAACTTGCTGCTCTCAGATCATCTACCAATAGCAATTCAAATAAAAACCGAAATCGCTGCAAACAGCAAAATGCAGCCATTGTTTCAATATAGCAAAATAATCTGGCAACAGAATAAATCTGAAAAGTTCTTCCAAATAGTTAATCAGAAGTTTGCTAGACAAATAACTGACTCCCCAACCAACCAAAATGCTAATCCCACTGATAAATACGAGAAAATAAAACAAGCATTACTAGAAACAGCTAAGCAACTTCACTTGTATCGAACGATGATATTTCAAGAATCACTATGGTATAATGAATCATTAAAAGCTAAAAAAAGGAAAGACAAGAGGCCTTAAAGGGGAATGGTACCATAGCAAGAATTGAGCTAAAACGTTAGGATATGTGACAATAATAAACTTACCACGTAAAATGCAAATAGATTTTGCATAAATCTTCTGTAAACTAACAATTCAACTTGCATATAATGCATAAAATTTACAAATGAACGATAAAAAACGGGAATCTCGAAATAGCTCAAAATCTGCTGCGCGTTTGTACGTCACAGATTTTCCTTCCCCAATATGCAAATTTCATTCCGTGCTCACCTCAGTGTGAACGAGGCCACAAAGGTGAGAGATAAACAAAACCAACAGGTTGAACGAGGGTACTCGATCAGAAACGAAACGACATTCCAACGACGTCACAACGAGCATGCATTAATTATAGGCAACGTATTTTTTTTATTATTTTTATTTGTTTTTACACAAAATAGACGGAATATAGTTGTCACAATTTGGGGAATTGCATGTTTTAGTGTCCTCTATTAAATAAATGTCGCTTTTGTTGAGGGTACCATTCCCCTTTAAAATGGTTTGCAAGTCTTCACTGCAAAATAAAACTGAAATTTCTGTACTTTTTTTGAAGTTTTCTTATTTCTAGGGTGTCATTAAGATTTCCACCTGCATTTCATTTCCAGTGACATGCAATTTTTACTTGTAAGCAAAACAGGTCACGCACACACAGGTATGCCTCTGAATTGCACGTTGGTTTAAAATCTGTGCACATGTAATGTGTGTTGTACACAATGCTTTGTTATTTTTGATTTCCTTTTATCCATAAAATAATTTAGCTCGCCCATACCTTTGTATGTGTGAGGTACTTCCATACATTGGATATGAACTTCTTTGGAAATATACTGCTGTGATCTTACATTGAAATAATAGTTCCACTTTTGTCATGCTTTCCACTTTTGCTCATGCTATATTGAAGTGTTTCCATGTAGCCGTACTACCAAAATATGTAACTGTGCATAAATAATCTGCACAAGTACATATAATAAATAGTATTAGCATTTTAATATTAACCACGGACACTTGTCAGGTATCAGTTAACCTTCATAATTAAGATAGTCATCGCCTATATGTACAAAATGTGCTCTTCATTCATGTTATTTAGAAAATATTAAACAAACAATGTTTGACATGATAAAAATAAATAGAATTTTTTTATTTCTTTTTGAATAAAATACGAATATGTAAGTGCTAAATGTTGTGATAAGTGCAATGAATGCATTTACATTGCAGTAATTTGTCCAAGTAGTAAGATAAAAAAAAATGAAAAGTGTGCCAGTGATGTTAACAGACACTATACTCTATCCAACCCTAACCTGATCGAAACGAAAGGCCCTCTATACAACGTATTTTTAACATTTTTATAAACAAATACCGTAAACCCTCTAATTGAAGGGCGCCCGTTTAACGAAACGAAGGGTGTGTAGGCTGTCCATCTACTGGAGACTG
>JAQFYV010000706.1:0-10420 GCA_034695065.1 Choneiulus palmatus | reverse complement strand
ATAGATAATACCAAAAAAAGTACATTCCCAAGTTTTTGTAACTAAGTTCTTTCTAGTGTTTCTTGTGAAACAATGTGAAACGTCACAATACGAGGTTACAATGTGCACTTTTTTAAATAAAAATATATGTGTTTTTAGAAATTCAAAACTTAGTGCCGAAATAGAAAGATATCCAAACTAAATTTGTGGGTAGAATTCGGTAAGAATTGAAGAAAGTGGACTTTCGAGAATATTGGAAAAAAATACAATACACATTTTTTTTTTGAGAAACAATATTAGTTGCTCCAATATCTTATAAGCTAAATGCAGAAATTAAAAGAGGAAGCCAAAAGAACCATCTGGGTATAATAAAGATTGAATTGAAACAAGTAGAGTTTTTGGAAATATTTGAAAAAATATTTGCATTTTGAGAAAAAAAAATATTAGTTGTTCTAAAAGTTGTTGAAAAAACGGTGGTTTAGTTGGTAAGACACCAGACTGGCATTCGGGAGCCCTAGGTTCAATTCCCAGGTCGGTTGTCTTGACTTTGGTTTTCGTGGTTTCCCAAAGTTCCTCCTGACAAATGCCGAGGCAGTTCCACTAAAAGTCGGCCACGACCGCACTCAGCTCATATCAATTCTCGCATTAAATAGGATAGTTATCCTGAGAGTGACATTACCACCCCCCCCCCCCCACCTTCCTACCAAATGGCATTTAATTGCTGACTGTATAGGGTAATAAGTTGAAAATGCTAAACTGAGTGCAGAAAGGAAAAAATGTAATCGAAAGATACATATGGGTGGGTATAACATAGAATAAATTGGAGAAAGTGGGGTTTTTGCGAATATTTGAAAAAATACAAAAGTTATAAATTTTGCACATTTTTGAGAAAAAAATTAATATTAGTTGCTCTAAATTCTAAATTGAGTGCAGAAACGGGAAGAGGAAACCAAAAATAGCATCTGAATGGTATAATATGGGGATAATTGGAGTTTTTGCGAAAATTTAAAAAAATATAACCTTTGCACTTTTTTTAAGGAAAAAAATTAATTGTTCCAATTTATAAACTGAGGACAGAAATGGAAAGAGGAAACCAAAAGAAGCATATGGGTATAATATGGCAAGAATTGGAGAAAGTTGTATTTTTTAGAAATTTTTGCAAATATTTTTTAAAAATACAAAGGTGATAGCCTTTTCACTTTTTTATTTTTGAGAAAAAATTTAGTTGTTCCAAATCCTAAACTGAGTGCAGAAATGGAAAGAGGAAACCAAAAGAAATATCTGAGTAGATGAAATTGTCAACTATGTCAACATGTCATTGGAATGGGAACAACTGCACTATAAACACCAAATTAGCTGTGACTAAACACTTATCCTTAATTCAGCATTATTTAAGAATAATAACATTGCTGTTTTGTGTTAAAGGGGAAGTACCCGAGTACACTAAACAAAAATCGATGCAAAAAACGTTAAGAGTACATGAAAATAATAAGAGTTACCATAAAAAAAACCAACTATGTTCTACATAAAAATACTATCAATAAACCGAACACGAGGTCAGACGTAGTTTACATTCTATATGATTTACTAAAATAGCACCGTCTTTTTTACTTTTATTTTTAATTTTTTTTTTCAAAAACTACTGGGAACATAGTTGCCAAAATTTGTCAAAGTTCATATTTTATCCTCTTTTGATTACAGGCAACGCTAAAAAAAAATTATTTCTAAACGCTAGAACATATCAGAACAGTCCATATCCAAATTTGGGCAACTATGTTCAGCCTAGTTTTTTTTAAAAAAAATCTTAAAATAATGTGGTATAAAGCACCCTTTACACCCACAGTGGAATGAAAGTGATTTTCTTGGGCAATATGGGTATTGACAGAAGAGGTTTTTTGTCTGAAGAACACGTCACGTTCATACTTCTGGAGGTGTAATGGGTGTTTTATACTATATTTTTCTCTTTTTAATTTTGTTAAAATAAACTAAGATGAACATAGTTGCCAAAATTTGGATATGGACCATTTTTTATATGCTCTATCATTTTGAAATAACTTTTTCTGAGGGTTTCATTCCCCTTTAATGTATACTTTTTTTTCCAGGGTGGTCTTCCCCTTTAATCCATAAGTGTATAAATGTCCACACTTAACAAAGCTTGTTCAAAATCTGGGCACAGCTCCATTTTGATGTTCAACATTTTTTGAACAACCAAAATAGTACAAATGCAAAAAAATGAAATGGAAGAAAAATGTCTTTTTTTTACTACATCCTTAAAGGCATTTAGTTCCAGTCTTAACTTGACGAATGTC
This sequence comes from Choneiulus palmatus, assembly GCA_034695065.1. Classification (NCBI taxonomy): domain Eukaryota; kingdom Metazoa; phylum Arthropoda; class Diplopoda; order Julida; family Blaniulidae; genus Choneiulus; species Choneiulus palmatus. The sequence goes on along the minus strand of JAQFYV010000706.1, from coordinate 8,132 downwards.
TTGGAGAAAAAGTGAACTAAGATTTCAATAAATGCAGTCTAAGTCCCACGAGCAATATATTTAAAGCACAGAGATCGGACCGGAAAATAATCAATAATATCAAGTAGAGAAGCGCAAAATAGGAACGCACCCTGGTGGCCAAAATCGATATTAGGAGAAACATTTAAGGAATTCAAATAATAGTAGGATGCAGCTATAGTTTATGTGCAAGAAAATAATATGTGCATTAACCCAGATTTCTATGCAATGGATATCATGCCAATTTCAGGGGTTTTATTTCCACTATAATATACTTGATTATTGGGTTATCAAATAAATACAGGGGTACTCAAAAATCAGAAAAATTACAGGGTTCATATTGAATTTTAAAATTGGGTTTCCCTGACTTTTTCTGACTATAAATTAAATTTTCCTTAACTTTCCCTGACAAATATTAAAATTTTCCCTAACATTCCCTGATCAAAATTCACATTTTTCCTGACTTTTCCTGACCAAAACTAAAATTTTCCCTGACCAAAATTAAAATTTTTCCTGACCAAAAGCAAAATTTTTCCTGACTTTCCCTGACCAAAATAATAACTTTCCCTGAACTTCCTTAACCAAAATTAAAACTTTCCCTGACTTTCCCAGACAAAAATTAAATTCTTCCTTGACAAAAATTATAACTTACCCTCTACTTCCCTAACCAAAATTAAAATTTTCCCTGACTTTCTCTGAAAAAAAAAATTTTCCCTGACTTTACCAGACAAAAATTAAATTTTTCTTTTTGACCAAAATTAAAAGTTTCTGACTTTCCCTGACGAAAATTAAAATTTTTCCCTGACTTTCCCAGACAAAAATTAAATTCTTCCTTGACTAAAATTAAAAGTTTCTGACTTTCCCTAACCAAAATTAAAATTTTTACCCTGACTTTCCCAGACAAAATTAAATTCATCCTTGACCAAAATTAAAAGTTTCTGACTTGCCTTGACAAAAATTAAAATTTTTCCTGACTTTCCTTGACCAAAATTATAACTTTCCCTCAACTTCCCTAACCAAAATTAAATTTTTCCCAGACTTTCCCTGACAAAAATTAAAATTTTTCCCTGACAAAAATTAAAATTTTTCCCTGACTTTCCCAAACAAAAATTAAAATTCGTCTCTGACCAAAATTAAAATTTACTGACTTTCCCTAACGAAAATTAAAATTTTCTCTAACCTACCCTGACCAAAATTACAACTTTCCCTGAACTTCTCTAACCAAAATTAAATTTTCCCTGACTTTCACTGATCAAAATCATAACTTTGCCTGACCAAAATTAAATTTCTATGACATTTGAAAAAATCATGACATGTAGTGAAATAATACATTTTTGGAAAGGACAAGTTGACTTTCAGAAAAAGTTATTTCTAAACGATAGAGCATATAAAAAATAGTCCATACCAAATTTCACCAACTATCTACAGCCTAATTTATTTAAAAAAAATCAGAAAAAACATAAAAGCGTGGTATAAAACACCCTTTACACCTCCAGTGTTATTAACATGACGTCAATCCACACAAAAACCTTTTCCTTCATTACCCTTATAGGCTAAGAGGAAAGATGGATTTTATACCACGCTTTTTATGTTTCTTTAAGATTTTTCAAAAATAAACTAAGCTGAACATAGTTGTCAAAATTTGGATATGGACTATTTTTGATAGGCTTTATCGTTTAGAAATAACTTTTTGTGGGTTTTATCTCTTTTTAACAAATCTTAAAATCCATTGGTGCACTTTTCACTTTTCCCAAACTTAGTAAAAAATGCCATTAGGCTTTTCATGATTTTGTGAGGCGTAAAAAAATACTACTTTTTGAGTATTTTGCAATGCAAAGAATGTCAAAGCAAATAAAGATGAGGATACCATACATTGATAATCGATAAAATTCAATTGATATTGCATCGATGCGTGCGATAAATGTCCAGTTATGTCCACCAAGATGGGCTATCATAAAATCCAACATGAATTGAACATGTTCCAACATGAATTGTGTATGATTTGTTGACCAAAAAGCAAAGAAGCAGTAAGCCTATTGAAAAGTATCACATTTATGCATTTGGCATATTTCCTGTCTGCAAATAAAAATCTCAGCAAAGGAAATTGAAAAGTAAAAATATTCTTTACTACATATGTTCACATCCACTTTTCATTGGCAAATATATTTACGAAATACAAGTTTTTTGAAAGCGAATTTTCCGAGAAATAAATTACAGAATTGCCCAAAACTGCCCAAACTCAAGTGACCTTTTCCAGTTTATGATACTGCCATCTGGCGGCAATGTAACATCTTTTTTATTGTAGCATATTCCCAAAGTAATTTAGAAATATGGAAATATTTGAAAAGGTTTTACCATAAAGTGGAAGACCACCCTAGAATAAAGTATTTTTCTTTCAAGATTATTTATTAAAGGGGAAAACCACACTAGGAAAAAAAATTTCTTTCAACCTAGAAGAAGTATTTTTCTTTCAAGATTATTCAATAAATGGCAAAACCACACTAGGAAAAAACATTTTTCTTTCAAGAGTATACATTTAGAAAATACGTTTAAAAAAATTTTGTAACTATCATATTAGTTAGTTATTTAGTAATAAATTCAATGAAAAAATAATTAATGGCCGAAATATCATTGATATGTTAATGGCGTTGTAGTAAATACATTCATAAATGCACGGGCAAATCCAGAACACCGAATGCAATTTGCACATGCAATACGTCACATTTTGGAATAAATTCACGTGAGTGGTGTAAATTTTGCTTAAGGGTGGGTTGGAGCAATGTAAATGGCCCATTGAGAAATTATAACAGGTTTAATTTAGCAACCAATGGTCCAACATTAATGAAAAAATAGCAAATGGAAAAGCTATAAATAATCTAGGAAATTGTTTTGGTACTTTTTGAAAAAAAAATCGTTAAAAATTAAATAAAAAATAAAGAAAATGTCCATTTTTGGAAGTTTTCCACCTCTTCCCATTAAAGATTTTTTTTAAAATTTTGTTCTAATTTAATACAAAAAGTGTCAAAAAAATTTCCTAGCCAATGAATTTCTTTAAATTGTGGCATATTTATTTAAATTGTATCTGTATTCTGCATAAAATTAATCAAATTATAATTTCACTTTTTAAATTTTCCATAAATTTAAAGTTTCCCGCCCAGCCACTTGCTCCCACTTGGCCACTTGGCAATAGTTCACATATGTATACACATGGCACTTCATACTCTTGAATTTGCATTGACTGTACTACCACCAAACGAGCAGGAAGCAAAACTCACCTTCTCTTCAACCCCCCCTTAACCAAAGTAAATGCAGCTATTGGACACATTCGAAAAAAAACCTCATTGTAATATTAGCTAAAGATTGTTTAAAGTATCACATGTTTGTGGTCAAGAAATTTTAAAGCTCTGTTTTTAAAGGGAAGGAAGACCACCCTAGAAAAAAAATATTTTTCATTCAAGTGTATTCATTAGGAAAATACTTATTCTAAAATTTCACAACTACAGAGTGTCCCATAAGTCTTTAAACAGGGATAACAGAAACAGGCAAAAGTTTTTTCATTTTTAGTGATGTTTATTTATATAATCTATCAAGAAATTTTTTTCCTAGGGTGTAATTAATACCTACCCCTTGTAAGTGCCCTAGTCATATACCTCAATGAAAAGCTAAGAAAATTTGACAGTACTCAAAATATTTTCCGAATACCATATTTTTTAACGTTATTCTTTATTGATCATTTGCCAATTTTCGCGATTACGACAAATACACAGATTCAGAGTTCAGAATGAATTAATTGGACAGTGGGAGCGAAATTTAAAGCAGTCTTTGGATTGAACTGCCGTTATTGTAGTAATCAGAAGGGATATTAATTTTGCCTTTGCTCATTAACTCATAATTTCCGAGCATAGAAAAGAAGTACTTTTTAAAAATGTTAGGTGAAAGCCATTACACGAAACAAAGAAAAATGCCTAGACCTAACTACAGTATAGTTACATAAGTGCAAAAAGATCTGGAAAGTAGCTTTGTTTTATCACAAAATTAAATTATGGACCCATGTAGAAAAGAAATTTAAATGGAAACAAATAAGAAGAGTGCAGTGGCAGGTCAACAATTACGGGAGGGAAAAAAATTAAAGCTGTCCACTCTTGGTCACGGTGATTTTCTTCGACGTCTTGCCGCTCTGGCTTCCGTATCCTTCGATTTTCTTAACTACGTCCAAGCCGTCCACGACTTGACCGAATACCACGTGCTTGTTGTCCAACCTGCCAATGATACACAAATATTTAGTAAATATTCGTACTGGTATGGCCGTGCCCTTTCAAAACCTTTTCGTCGATACTTACCAACTGGTTTTCACTGTGCAAATGAAAAACTGAGATCCATTGGTGTTGGGGCCTGCATTCGCCATGGACAAAATTCCTGAAAAAGTCGTTAACATCAGAAATAGGGTTGTAACAGATTCCTGTAACCCTCTGCAGGAAATTTAGAGCTATATGCCAAATCCTACGTACTGGGTTCATAATGAATTTTTCATTTGGGCTTCCATGACAACATGTTTCAATTTTCCCTGAGTTTCCATTACTTTAAGATCAAATTTCACTGACCAAAATTGAGTTACCCTGACATGTACAGACAGGGTTCACACTGATTTTTTAAAATTGGGCTTCCCTGACCATATGCTCGACTTTCCCTGACCAAATTTAAAAACTTCCCTGACCATATGCTCAAATTTCCCTGACTTTCCCTGACCAAAATTAAAAACTACACTGACTACAATTTTCCCTGACCAAATTTAAAAACTTTCCTGACTATATGCTCAAATTTCCCTGACTTTCCCTGACCAAAATTAAAAACTTCCCTGACAATATGCTCAATTTCCCTGACCAAAATTTAAAATTTTCCTGACCAAATACGCTGATTCTCCCTGACCAAATTTAAAAACTTCCCTGACTATATGCTCAATTTTTCCTGACTTTCACTGACCAAAATTAAAAATTTCTTTGACCAAACGCTCAATTTTCCCTGACCAAATACATCTTCCCTGACTTTCCAGGTCAGTATGAACCCTGAAGTAAACGAAACTTCATGACATTAAAACTATATACAGTGGATCTGGTCTATGAAGGGTACATGGGACCAGAAGAAATGCTCATTATATGGATTCATTGAAAAATATAACTGGCCAACGAAACAATGAACTGTATTATTAACAAGTGATTTCAAATACTGCATTACATTTTATAACTTATCCCTAACTTTCAGCTCTTATTTTGATGATTTCCCTGACTTTTCCTGACCAAATTTCTCTTCCATGACTTTCAGGTCAATATGGACCCCGTATAGTGAACACGAGATACTGCACATGGGTTCAACATTAAAAATTCACTTTTTTGTCCAATTTTGAGTATTTCCTCGACTTTTCCCAAGTTTCCAGGTCAATACAAACCCCGGTGTAGCCACGAATGAAACTGAAGCGCCCTCTGAGCCTTTTCTTAGCATGGACAAACCTGAATCACGACTACTGATAACGCAGGCAGGTTCAATCATGGCTACATTGAGATAACTATAAAAACTGCATAGCTATAGGAATTGTGGGATCTCTGGATGTAGAAAAACAAACCTGGTCCGGTATGCTTCAGGGTGAAGTTCTCGTCTTCGAATTTAGCACCATAGATGGATTTTCCGCCGGTTCCATTGTGGTTGGTGAAGTCACCCCCTTGGCACATGAAATTGGGAATGACACGGTGGAAGGTGCTTCCATTGAACCCGAAGCCCTTTTCTCCCGTGCAAAGGGCGCGGAAGTTTTCTGAAACGAAACACGGCGATCGCAAGATCAAAGACTGCCCATTTATTTAATTATAGGATGTGATGCACGATTAACCGATATTTATAGTTACCCGCAGTTTTGGGTACTACATCTGAACGAAGCTGTAAAAAAACGAAATTGGCATAATTAAAGCTAGCACTGGTCAAAGTTTTTATTCCGGCTCATGTTTTGTGACTAGACAGTTTGACCTTGAGCTTCAAATTAATATATTTCATAAATCAGACAGTAACTAATTATAGCTTTGGCTGTTTTTTCCATACTTTCCGTCACAGAACTTACTTTTCCCATCTCGGGTAATCCTCTGCACATGTACAATGGCCCTCTGGCGAGCGGTTTTTTTAAATTGGTCAATTGACACCTGTCCCGTCAAATTGCCTAAATTACACAAAGCATTACGCATGTGCAGATGATAGCCTGAGACATTGTATAGTAAGATGTTACCAAATGAGCAGCAGATTGCAATTTTCTATAGACTTGATATCAATTAAATTTTATTATTATTTTTTTCCTCTAGTGAAGATGGTCATGGCCAACTTTGATGGGTACTGCCCCAGCATTCCCCCTAAGAGAACGTGGAACACAACTATATTTGTTTCCAGGCTGAGAATCAAACACTTGTTACTGCCCTCAGGTGAGTGTTTTTTGAATTAACCAATCAGCAGTCCGAATTTCCCGCCAATTTCCGCTGTAGGTCAAATTATGCCCAAAACAGGGCTGCAACAAAGGTAGAACAGGGTTCATACTTGATTTTATAATTTGCCTTCCCCGACCATAAGCTAAAATTTCCATGACCATAAGCTAAATTTTCAATGACTTTCCATGACCATAAGCTAAATTTTCCATGACTTTCCCTGACCATAAGCTAAATTTTCCATGACTTTCCATGACCTTAAACTAAATTTTCCATGACTTTCCCTGACTATAAGCTAAATTTTCCATGGCTTTCCATGACCATAAGCTAAATTTTCCATGACTTTCCATGACCATAAGCTACATTTCCCATGACTTTCCATGACCATAAGCTAAATTTTCCATGACTTTCCATGACCTAATAAATTCTCCATGAAGTTCCCTGACCATAACCTCAATTTCCCCTGACCAAAATTACATGTCCCGACATTTAAATGAATTTTGGAATTTAACAAAATGATTTAAATGAAAATGACAAACAGCAATTTTTATTTGCAGATTTAATGCTAGTGACAATTTGAAATTATATTCTTGGGAAGGGACCACAAGGTACGATAATGCATTAAATTTTACATGACATAGGCCTACAAATATACTTATTAAATTCCCTGACTTTCCAGGTCATACCCCCACCCCCAAGTAGCATGTTAAAATGGGCGGGAGTGACCGGACGCCATTTTCTAAGATACCAACCGGTAGGCCTACAATGGAAATTATTCAAGAAAACTAAAAAAATTAATAGGGCCTACATATCCAGCACATGTAGCTTATTACACATTTATAAGATTTCAAGACACACCTAACATTACGAGCAATACAGTCGTAATTTTTGGCACTAAATTTAGATTATGACACGGCTTATCGTTAGGCCTATCAATTTAACATGTGCAAGTACCACCTTTGTAACCAACGGAAAATTCCACTCTCACTGACCTTGATTGCGGAAACCAAGGGCGCCCCATGTGCTCATAACGCGATAACGGTATACCCATTTTAATTATAAGAAATATTTACTTAAATAACAATTTAATACAATGTGTAATTGTATAAAAATTATGCGATATTTCCGAATTTAAAAAATCGAACGAATTCAAAATTTCGAACGGCTCCACGTGAACGTAGAAATTCAAAATGCCGGCCGGCCGTTCTTTTTTTCTGACGTTCGACTATTTTTAGGAACTTGGCAAAAATTCATGAAATTAAAATATGCTTACTTCAAAAACGATGCGTCCCACGGGTTCTCCGTCAGCAGCCATTTCAAAATATGTACGAGGAAGAGCCATTTTCGAAGCAAATCTCGCAAAAATTGGGGACACAAAAGAACAAGGGAGTAGACGATTAACGTTGGAGCAATTGGTACGAGTGAATGCAAAGCGGAAGAGACAAGATGTAGCCATTTATTAAAATAGGGGGGAAAAAGTAAACCGAAATTGAGATGGAAATTCTAGCATATATTTATGCCAAAATAAGCAAGTTATTCTAACGAGTATTTTAGGGTTCAAGCAAAGTATCAGCGGAATATATGTTAAATATTATGAAAAAGTTTTCGTGGAACTTTTTCTCGAAGGCACGTGAATACATAAAATAACGCACGAAGATT
>JAQFYV010000705.1:0-10420 GCA_034695065.1 Choneiulus palmatus | reverse complement strand
AGTTCACAAATGTATACACATGTCACTTCATACTTTTCGATTTGCGCTTCATATTCGGTCTGCATTTTGCATTGACTGTACTACCACCAAACGAGCAAAAAGCAAAACTCACCTTCTCTCCAACCCCCCTTAAATACAAGGAAACTTCAAAAAGATTGAAATTAATGGCTAGGTGAAATGCTAAAACTGCCAGAAATACATACGTGAATTTGGTGAAAAAAAGCAAAAAGTATAATGTTTTCTGCCTCCTAAATCTAAACTTAAATTTAAGCCTGTAGTATATAGTTAGTACACAATACCTTAGTTAAAGAGGATCGATTACAGTTTCGTTAATCATTCTGAAGTTTAGAAAACGGAACTGCGCTTACAATTACTAAATTTAACCAAAATAGAAATACTAAAATAAGCCTATATATTTTTCGTATGATTCACTGAAACCAGGTGTCTCACCTCGGATGTAAATACAACTCAGCACAATTTATATTTATTTTTTTTATTTTTTTATTTTTTCCTTGTTTTTTATTTTGATGGGAATTTCGTGAGTTTGTACAAGCTGACAAGGTAATTGCTAGTTTCGATGGTTTAATAAGGTGTCAGTAATAAACTGGTTAAGTAACTAAAAGAAACTTGGTACAATTTAATTAGCAATTAAATTGATTGATTTTTTTAAAAAAATATTAGTTTTCTTGGATTGATGTATAGGCGTGAATTAATGAATGGACTGGATTTGATAAACTACAATAATTAATATAAAAGTGAGTATAGGCCTACTGACCTAAATTTGGATTTACTTTTTTTATCTGTATGGACACACCTTTTTACTCATACTTTTTCAATAAAGTATAGTATATATAATTATGACAGAATAGAAAATTAAGAAATTTAGCAGGTTTCATACTAACATTAATGGGGAAGACCACCCTAGGAAAAAAGTTTTCCTTCAAGAGTATACCTTAATGGGGGGTTAGAGCAATGTTAATGGCCCCTTTAGAAATTAAACAAGAAATTAATTTTGCAACCAATAGTCCAACATTAATGAAAAAAATAGTAAATGGAAGAGCTATAAATAATCTAGGAAATTGTTTCGGCACTTTTTGAAAAATATTCGTTAAAAATTAAATAAAAAATAAAGAAAATGTTCATTTTTTGAAGTTTTTCACCTCTTCCCAGTAAAGATTTTTTTTAAAATTTTGTTCTAATTCAAACCAAAAAGTGTCAAAACAATTTCCTAGCCAATGAATTTCTTTAAATTTTGGCATGTTCATTTAAATTGTATCCGTATTCTGCAAAAAATTAATCAAATTATAATTTCACTTTTTAAATTTTCCATAAATTTAAATTTTTCCGCCAAGCCATTTGTTCCCTCTAGTGGTAATATATATCAATGGCAATAGTTCACATATGTATACACATGGCACTTCATACTTTTGAATTTGCGCTTCACATGTGGTCTGCTTTCTCTCCAACCCCCTCTTAGACAATGCAAAATGAAGTCCTAATAAAAAATCATTTTAAATATGTTATACAATACTTTTCAGATAGAATTAAAAAAATGGTATAAAATACATTTTGTTATGCATTATGAAATATATGTGAATTACCAATTACATTTAATAATTAGTGAATACTGAAAATTCTAATGCATTTAAAAATATATGTGTATAATAAATTACTTTTCTAAATGGGTCCTATATACATTGTAGGTCCTTTTACAGTTGCGCAGCCATGACCTAAGATATGGAAATCATTTACAAAACACGTACATGCTCGATGTGTGTTTTTTTTTTAATTTTGGCATAGAGGACGCTATTTCATGAAATTGCTGTATATGAATTTTAATCGTAATTACCTGCCGGATTTTTGAATATGAAAAATTTGGAAATTCAGAGAATTATTTTCAAAAATATTTAGGAAACACTGTTGTTATTATTAAATAAATATTGCCTGAACACGAAGGATTTCCCATGCGAGTGTCGAATAAATGATGTACTAAATTTCAAGAATGAAATCTATGACAGTGATTCAGATTTAAATCAGAAATAAATGTGTTAGCAATAAATCAAGGTGATTAAGTCAGGTTCAGTAGCTCGTTTTAGATGTAATAAGTATCAAGGATCTTAAAGAAGAACAATTAATTTTATGTGCTTATTCATATCCTCTAAGGGAGTTTACTACCTGTGGTTTACCCATGATAAAGTTTTGTTTACTTAGAACTACACCATGGGACATTGTAAACTATTTTAATGTTAACTAGGCGTTATAACTGAAACTAAGTTAATTCCTCTGAAAAATCAAATACACTCTATATTTGACACATATTCAGCAACAGGTTTTTCTTTATTTCAAATTGAGTTTGGATTATACAGATCAGTTTCATTTCACCAACATAATTTACTTATATACCTATAATGTTGGAGATTTGGTCTACAAGCTTGTTGACGAAAAATATTGCTGTGAAATAAAAAAAATTGATAGTTTCATTGTATATTTTCTGGAAAAGTCCACTTAAAGATTTCTACATACAAAAAATAAATATAGATTCTACAAATTAATAAAATATATTTAATTGAAAAATACAGAAAAACTCCATTTTGAATAGTTGTTCACAATCGTCGTTTCCTCATGTTTATTTTCCATAACCATAACCGCCATGACCTCTTCCAAATCCTCCTCCAAATCCACCATGACCTCTTCCAAATCCTCCTCCAAAGCCACCATGACCTCTTCCAAATCCTCCTCCAAAACCACCATGACCTCTACCTCTTCCAAATCCACCACCACCGTGACCTCTTCCAAAACCACCACCGAATCCACCATGACCTCTACCAAAGCCTCCTCCAAATCCACCATGACCTCTTCCAATTCCTCCTCCATATCCACCACCATACCCTGGTTCGCCAGTTGCAATGGATGCCATAATACAAACGATGAAAATTGCAATCTGAAATAAGTTTAAAATCAACAAGAAATTATCCTTCACTTATAAGTTTTTTTTTCGGAGTATTACGTAGAAAGTCATTGTTTGTATTGACCTGAAATGTTTGAAAAAGTCAGGGAACAAGAACATATAGATGAAGAGACCAAGATGCCTCAGCAAGCAGTTTTCCTGTGTCACTTTAGTGATATATATGCCAATAAAACCCAATTATATAAGGGGGTGATCTCTTTGTTAATGGCCTACTGGAATTTATGTATACTACAGATCTACAGATCTACCTAGCTATTGTTTTCCTTTTCAGTTTGGTTTTATGTATTTTATGTAAATATTTATTGAGTTAATTAGCTCTAGAAAGTACAGTGAACATGCGTTTGGTAGTGGTTTTCCATACTTTTGCTTTTTATGCGATAAATTCATATAAGTTGTGAGTTTAAATTTAAGCTAAAACAATTGTAGATTTGAATATATATATTTTTTTGAAATTACATATATTTAATGGAATTATATTATAATATAAAATTCTTCAAAATCCTAACCCTTTAATCATATGATCATGGTAATTTTTATTGGACTTAAGTCATTTAGAAAATTATTATATTATATTATACTATACTGTTATACATGTATATACTATATTAGCAAACCCATGACTGATACTTTAAAATTAAACTGGTTAACCCAAACATTATATTTACATTTGGTTGGATTTCCAGTAATATTCTAAGCAATATGCCAATTTACCATTAAAGGGGAAGACCGCCATAAAAAATAATTTTATTTCAATAGTGAACATTAAGAAAATACTATTCCAAAACTTTCATCACTATTTTTTGCTTATTTATTTAATATTATTAATTAACTCAAGAAAGAAAAATGACCGAAAAACCATTGACATATTAATGACGTTGCACGCCCCATTTTTAAATGCACGTACAAATCCAGAACATCAAACATCACATTTTGGAACAAAATCACGTGAGTAGTCATTTTTGCTTTAATGGAAAGCTATGTGATGTTATCAAAAGTATATTATCCAAACCCATTATTGATTTATAAAATATACAATACATTCTGCTAAATAAGTTTCAGGAAATATCGTAGCTCTGTTATAGATTTCACAAGTATTTGTTTAAAAAGGAATCTGTTTAAACTTTAAATTCCATTTTCCAAAATTATCAGTATAAGAGTGCATATAAATTCATCAATTTTGTGCATATAACTAAAATGCATAATGGCAAAATCTAAGAATCATTATCAATGCATTTTAAATATGTATGTGCTCCCTAAGGTATAAAAAATATTCAATTTATTTTGTTAAAAATTCTATGAGGACATTCATAAAGATAATGTATTTTCAATGGCCTAACAACGAGTTTAAATTTAATATGGCTGTAAGTACACACTGTAACCTCTGCTTTTTAAGTGCATTGGAATAAATATATTCTACAGCGCTTGTATTACAGGATTTTAGGATTTATATTATAACAAATGACCTCGTTTTAACTGACGTCACCAACCTAGATCAAGGTGAACAAGAGTACACACCTGAGTTACCTGTGAGTTGGCCTTATTATTAGGTTAAACTGTATGTAAGACCCACTATACATGTAGTGTTTTACCTTAACCTATAGAACCGACACAGTGTTTGAGTATTTTACTCAAGTTTATTACTCGTTTTAATCAAAATTATATACGGTATTTGATGCACACTCTTATTAAGCTGCAGAATTTGAAATACTCGTAGTTGTAGTTACCATTGAATTACCAGAAAAAAAATATTTTTTTTACTTTTAACTATTTTAGTACATGGATTGAATAGTATTTTACTTACCAAACTCTTCAAATACATGTTTAAATCAAAATTTCCCTGATAGATAATATCAGTTAATCTGCACAGTTTGCAACTAGTATGCGAGATAGTTTGACTTACTCGTTACTTCAGTTTATATAGGTATTTAGTAGAATGACAATAATATGCCATTTACATTAAATTTCACGTCCCAATTTTATGTTTTCAGTATTAAGTGAAAGTATTAAAAAATTTGATTGTGATTGAATAATCAAAACTTTGTTATTTTATTTCTTTTTTTTAATTAAGTATGTGGGTAATTGGATGGATAACATTGTTTACACATGAATCTATTTTGCTCTTTTTTATATTAATTTAATAGTTCTTAGCTTTGAACTTGTGTGGTCTAATTACTTGATTTGTTCTCGTTTTTTGCTCATTGTTTGTAAATTGGAGAAGTAGGTTTCTGTTTGTATAGGGTAATAATAGTTGCATTTCTACAAATTAATACTATAACAAATGCTGGTTGTTGCATTAAGGAATTTTTATATAGTAATTCTTTAGTGTTATGTATACATGCCTATAGTATATTATTATTATTATTAATATTATTTTATTTTAATTTTCTTAGAAAACTCAATTCTTTTCATATACAAGTTTCTATAAACTTGTAAAAGGTGCTATATAACTGTAGTGCATTAAGAATAAAAAATTTTATATACTATATTGGGTGTAGCCTTGAATTTTCCCACCACTCCCTCATCAATTATAATTTTTTTTACGTTTGATTGATCCATTAATGCATCTTCCAAAAGTCAAGGTGAAATATGTAATAAATGAAATCTTCTGAAACGTTTATTAATGCATTTAAATTAGGTTTTCTATTGTTTTGGTTTTTTATCCAATATTTTCATTGACAACATTGGAAGTATAGCGCAATGTTTCTTTGATGTATGGGGCTTGGTTAATTTAATTTGACATTATTGAAAAATGTGTTAATTCAGACCTTCATTTTTCCATTAAAGTCAGTCACGTTTCATTAAATTAAGCAAAATTTTAAGAAATCATACTAGGCATAGATTAGACTTGTATTGCATATCTACTATTGTTACTATCAATTATGATGCTTAATCCATGGAAAATTACTTTCATATACATAGTCAAGTTAAAAAAAATTGTGCCATGCATCATTTTGGAAAGTCTCCGTCATGCTGTATTGCAAAACAAGTTCACTGACGAATATGGCTTATGATTAATCTGAATAGACCTATACTGACGCTACTAATGTTATTTTAGGTTTAATAAAATGATGCAACTTTTATGCTGTTTCAGAAAACAATTAATTGCTAAAATGCTAAGTGTGTAAGGTAAATTTCAAGGTTTCTTTTTTCAAAATAGCATTTGGCTGGTGAAATAACTTTAAGGAAATTGTCAATGACAAAATATGTTAATGAATAAATGCCATAATGTACCCAACCTTAAATACTGTCAGAATCACAGAATTGATGCAAATATTTTCCGTATTGATTTAATTTTATCTGCCTATTTCAACATTACCGGTTTAAGAAATTACGCTGCTGACACATATACATTTTAAAATTTTATTGTATCCTCTTTCAGTTTTACAATTTTGTGTATTTACAATATACGAAATTAATTCATAAATAATCAGATATTATTTTTTGAAAGATTCTTGGATTCTTTTTTTGATTTAATTATTTTTCTGTAAAGAGAAAATACATATTATTAGGTATGAAATATACAAATTCAAATATTCAGTACAAAGACAATATAGATACACATATATATGTATTAAACAGGCATTTTAATGTGTTATTGACATAGAAGTTTTGTAACTTGATAGTTCACATCTGGTTTGGTTTTATAGCACGTTATGCAAGTTTGAAAGACGAAAACATGTTTATTTGTGCAAATTTAACTTGGGCAATAAAAACTATTATTAATGCTTAAGAATAATGACTGACAAGGTTTGAGAATTAAAGTAAAACTGTAAACAATGTTTAATTGAGTCTCTCATAATGGTCATATGTTATAATTTGCTACCAGTTTGTGTCTGTACTTTTGAAAAAAACTATTTACAAAAAAGTCTGATCAAAAATTTCTGTCGTGACTTGAATACAAACTACTTTTATCACTATATTTTAAAAAGGAGTACTTTAAAGAATTATTACCACTAAAATTTTGTCATTTTTCTACATAACAAATACGTAGTGATAAAATGAAGCCTATATGGTAGAAATACAAATAATTACATATTCGTTTACCACACCACTAATGGACAATTGAAGAAAATTTAGGATTAATGGATCTTGTAATTTTAGTTAAAATTTAAATGTAAATCCTCTAAATCAGTTTCCCTTCCTTTAAAATTGTTCTGTATATATTAAATCATTGGCAGTTTCTTGTTCAAGATAAATTGTCAATAATTGTTTGTTGACATTGTTATTCAGATAATACCCTAAAGATGTAAAGCAAAGTGGACATGAGTGAGTATAGGTACTCATTTAAAAGTAATTAAAATTTTCATGAAATAATAGTTTGTATCCTGTTATGTTAAATGCACTTTTTCTCACGGATGCATGTTTACAATATTTGAATGCTAAAAACATTCAATAGCAACATTTTACGTAAACTAGCTTTTGGCTATAACTACCCTTAGTCTGACATTGCTTAATTTGCCCCTTACCTGTCTTGGAATTGATTGACACCCCTGTCTAATTATTCTTGGGGCTTAGTTATTTCAACTAACAATGACTGAAAATCCTATTTTTTACAGAAAAAGTCTTTGACTTTTATGAACAGTTAGTTGTTTGTGCCCATGTAAAGGACTTAGAAGGTTAACAGTAAAAATATTTTTTTCACTTATTTCTTTGGTCATGTATGTGTGATCAATGATAAATTTGACATGGTTTTCATCGCATTTGTGACTCAGCTAATTTCACCTAAAATATTATGCGTGCTTAAACTAGCATTCATACACTTATTCAATTATGTATTCCCATCAACGAATGTCAGTGAAACTTAATAATGCCATGACCATGAACTAATAATTTATGGCTAGCACTTATAAGTATTCTTAGCACATTTTTCGTTAATAAATAAACATTGCTACCTGTTATATTTTTTTTCTTGCAATAAGTAGTAAGTTTAAATATGTACATGTATATTGGGTCATTCACATATTACATAAGACCGAATGTTGCTACTCTTATCAATTTAATTTAATTTTGCTACTAATTGTAACGAGGAGGGAGATTTTTAAAAAAAACATTTTCATTGTGTAATTATTTTTGAGATTTATGCATAATGTGAAATATTTGGATTTTTATTCATTAATTTGAATTTTTCAATTAATACTCCATTTTTCTGTTTATGTTAGAGAAGTATGGGTAGTATTTCTTAGATTTTTTTATTTGGGG
The DNA here is from genome assembly GCA_034695065.1 of Choneiulus palmatus. Taxonomy (NCBI): domain Eukaryota; kingdom Metazoa; phylum Arthropoda; class Diplopoda; order Julida; family Blaniulidae; genus Choneiulus; species Choneiulus palmatus. Next base: position 2,253 of record JAQFYV010000705.1, on the reverse strand, counting down.
AGGGGGGCATTCTGCATGAGGTGCTGAAATTGGGAGAGTGGAGATCTACTATTTGAAAAGATGGCAGTACATAATTTATGAACAGCCCTAAGTATTACAATGTAATTATTCAACCCATTTTGTAAAAGAATCGAATGAGTAGAACAATTTTTGCATAAATGAAATTCCAAATGACATCAGCATCAGTCATTTCAAACCTATTTTAATTTTTTTTTCTATATAAAATAACTTTGCATAACATATTTGGAAAATTTTGGGAATAGTATACTCTTTTAGTGTATAGGTTGCACTTGAAAGAAAAATACTTTTTTTGGGTGGAATTCTCCTTTAAATATAACCCTGTCAGTTTCTGCTGAATAAATTTTAAAGGTAAAGTCTGACTTTGGAAAAAGTTCTTTTAAATGAAAGCCATTGAAATGTTAAATATAGAATTGTAATTCCGGTTTAAATTTTACTCACCATTAATTTACAAGAAAATAATAAAAAACCTTATTTTATTTAAAGCAATTTTAACTATAATCTCAGAGAAGCCATTCTCAAAAGTGTCACCTATTTTCTCTATTGGTAACTAATTTAAACAATACAGCTATATTAGGAATGTTATAGCTATTTGCAGTGTATATTGATGATAATTATATTATTTTTAATAGAGTGCAAAATAAGTAATTTTATTATACATTCATATTTCAACTAAAACTGTCACAGCATTCATAATTTATTCGAATAATTAACGTACTTACAATAGGTATTTTTAGTAATCAGTGATGTTATCCATGACAAAAATACTCTTTAATACAAATCTCCGGGCATTTATGTTTAACTTGAGCATGTGAGTATTCCATACTCACCATGTAGCATCATGTAGATGCATGGTGCAGTATTTGCTATATATTCAATTCAATTCAACTTATTACCCTACAGTCAGCAATTAAATATCATTTGGTAAGGGGGTAATTTCTATCTCAGGATAACTATCCTATTTAATACGAGAATTAATGTGAGATGAGTGCGGTCGTGGCCGACATTTAGTGGAACTGTCTCAGCATTCGCCTGGAGGAACTTTGGGAAACCATGAACACCAAAGTCAAGGCAACCGACCTGGGAATTGAACACAGGTCTCCCGAATGCTAGTGACGTGCCTTGTTCCAAAATGTGTTACATTGCACGTGCAAATTACATTTAGTGTTCTGGATTTGCACGTGCAATGCAGAATGTTGCCATGCGACGTCATTGACATGTCAATTGTATTTCAGCCACTTTAGCCACTTATTATTTTTCTTTAATTTATTATAAAGTTTATTTTATTTTATTTTAATTTATTATTGGGGAATTTTGGGAATAGTATTTTATTAATTTATACTCTTTAAAATAGCCTACCTTTTTCTAGGGTGGTCTTCCCCTTTAAAATATTGCATTTGCAACATTTGTTTAGTTATACACCTGGAAATTAATTGCTGTGAATTTTATATAACTATTGTTATTTATATAAAACTATAACTAGGGTTTTTTGTAGAATATTATCGTATGGTTAGATAAAGCGTTGAACTTCCTGCTAATTAATTTATTGGGTACATTTTCCTTGATATAAATAGGAGCACTTAGTGCAACCACAATTCATGCAAGCTTTGCTATCTACACATAATTAAAATCTGTAATTTTCTTATCTTTCTTGCAGAATTATTCACGAAAGTGGTTTCACGCCTGAGGATTTCAAACAATATCGGCCAGTAGTATACAGCAATACGATTCAATCTCTCGTAGCCATTTTACGAGCAATGCCAAATCTTGGAATATCATTTGGAAACAACGAACGAGAGGTATGGGGTATATATACTTAAAGTTTTCTTTAATTTTATTCATTTTATTTTCAATAAAAGTCAGTTAAAATTGGCACTTGTGTGCTTTGAAAAACGTATAAACAATAATTCATCAACTTACGAGCTCGTACTTGTTAATATTATGATAATTATCAAACGTATGTAAATATTAGAACGCCTACATTTCATCAACAAAAATTTATAAACGATATATAAAATTGCTAAAATGTAGGCAATTTAATCATCTAAAACATACAGCATTTCTTTTTGTGTTACGAAAAACGGACGATTTATAACAAATTTTAAAAGATAAATGGTAAATGTATAAAATTTCGTTCCTTTTTGTTTTTATTTTTTATTTTATTAAAGGGGAATACAACCCTCAAAAAAAGTTATTTTTAAATGAAAATAGACCTGAAAGTAAGTACTTACCCAA